>BQKZ01006376.1:23404-36478 GCA_036244855.1 Temnopleurus reevesii | reverse complement strand
CTCACACACGCACAAACACACCCCCACCACACATACCAGCCTTTCGAAATCGAATGCTTTCCGCCTGTTCGTTTCATTTTCAAAAGATGCTTTTGACGACTCCCATCAATATCCGCATCTACTTTAAAATTCGAAAATACTGTAACCCCCAATTATCGATTACGTCCAATTTACAAAACACAATCCATTTTGGAATCCGATTGGAAGGGTATTCATCTCTTAAGTCCTACTCAGTTAGGTTAGCCAAAGTATTGCTCGTAAGTCACTTTTGTTTGGGCACGAGTATTGATTTTTTCGGAGTTGAGAAAGGCTATAATTATAGATTTCAAGATTATCAAGCTTTGTTTGTTAAGTCCTGTCGCATGGGGAGGTAGGTCTAGTCGCGTGGGGATCTGCGTAAATTCACGCAGCGTGACAGACAAAAAAAAAGTTAAAAACAGACCCTAAAACAAACAAACATACATATCTCAAAGCTTGTCTAAACTTCGGAAGTACGAATATCTTATACCTCATATTGCATATCTATTCTGCATCAATAAAACTAATAACACATGGGAAAATATGAAAACAAAAGAACGCCGATTTTCAAAGATGTTTTTATACAATATGCAGTGTCATTACAGTTCCCAAGTCCAACTAGTGACTAGTTGGATATCAGAATTGGTAGGATGTGTTATTTTAAATGTGTCATTTCAGTCTATTTATTCAATCTTTACATACAAAAATAGCGTGAAGGTACCCTGACTCATACTAACACAAAAACACAATCATCGTAAAAGGATTTGTACACAAAATATTATCCAAAACACAACACGCACATACACTTGAAAACTGGTGCAGTGGCATATTCCTTTGCACTACGAAAACAAATGTGCAACTTCGACGAGAACGAGAAAGTTTGAAATTTGCAGCTAAATCAACAAAATAAATTATGAAATACACTGCGTTGGAAAATCTTATATTCAATTAGGCACATTTTTTTCCAGCTGTATTATCTAACATGTCTAAAGAGCAAATCTATAAAGATTTAAGCATTTAAATCGGCTGAAATGAAATGTTAGCATAATCTGAAAATAATTCCCGAATGGAGTAATTTATAGTTAATCCAAACACAACTTTACCTCTTTCAATTTCAGATGTGGAATAATAACAGTATTTTCCTTGGATAATCTTCACCAACTGGACATGTCAGACTAAACACTTCGAAAGAGAGATCAGACTTTATAACCAGACTGCAAAATCATCGTGTCACACCTATTTTGTCAAGTTAAGAGCATTATGTTTAATTTCAATGCAGACGATAATTTGTTTATTTCACTTTCAAATTATTAAAAGTTTGAAAACATGATGAATATACCAGTGGTTTGTCACAGTAGTTACTATTTGCGGAGCTTATTACACCATAGACAATTCATTTTAAATTGCAGTTTAACATCTTTACATTCTATTTGCAGATTTACGGGGCTTTGATCATGTCGATTGTCTGGAATTAAAATGAAAATTTTTTTCCTTTTTCACAGAGGGGATTCTGTGAGATCCCCATTTGTTGTTCAGCATCATGATGTCATTCTTCCCTTTTCCTTATTTTTACCTTCTTTTTCTTCTACTTGTTAATTTTTTTTTAACGTGTCATTTTCTCCTCTTTTGTCTTCAAAATTGCTGGTTTGAGTCGACATTTCAACGGATGTGAAGATATGATACACACTCTTGTTTACATGATTTACCATCCCATAATCATTATTATAAATAATTGATAAATACAAAATACATGTAATTGAAAAGTATTAAATACATAATTAGGGAAACCTGAATAAGTAATTGATTTTACGAGTCTGTCTTGCTAACTGACAGACAAAACCCCCCACAAAATAACATTATTGATGACGACGATGGTTATTGTGCTACTTTTTAAATTCTTCCTTTCCTATATCTTCATTTTCTTTTATCGTCTTTTGCCCCATTCCTTATCATTTTCTTTATTTTCTTCACGATTCGAAAATCCAGGCTTGAGACTAAGCTCAGTGTTCAAAACGAGTGAGGGATAGGGCAAAAGGGATTGCCAAAACAACTACCCCCCCCCCCCCAAAGGGAAGAAAAATAGATGCAAATAGAAAAAATAGGATAGCAGAAAACATTACAATTTTCCATCGACCTTACAATTCAACTATGAAATTGATGATAGCGATGATGGTGTAGATGGTAACGATGGTGATAATTGGAGTGATATAGAAGTTAAACTTTATATGAATAGATAATAGTGAATAGTGATTAAACTGTGTATACAGAGACAGAGATAGACACGTAATAAAATATCCCATTTAACATTCATCAATAATGATATCGTAAAACCCCCCAAAACCAACACCCCTGACCAAAGCATTGATTAAAATTTAGTAGTTCAATAACATCGTTTTTTGTTCTTTAAATACAATTTCTTTAGCGTTTATAACCTGAGTGCCTGCTATACCTTCGTCAATGATAGTTATTCTAATACGCAGATACTCCTCTTCTTAAATCAACCCCACCACCCTCGATCTCTCACCCTCTCTCTCTCTTACACATACACACATACTCCCCTTCTCTAACGTTCTCTCTCTCTCTCTCCCTTTCTCCTTTTATCTTCTCCACACCTTTAGCCCATATTTTAGAGTAATCTCTTGGCTCTCATTTTCGTTCTTGTCGATGTCTCCATCACATTACATGTATTTCATCACTTGATCTCTTGTCTGGCGACCACCCCCCCCCCCCCCCCCCCCCCCCTCTCTCTCTCTCTCTCTCTCTCCTTCTTTCTCTCTCTTTTCTCCCGTCTCCCTTCCCTTCCCCTATCTCACCCCTCTCTCTCTCCCTCTCTCTTCTCCCGTCTCCCTTCCCTTCTCCTCCCCTATCTCTCTCTCTCTCTCCCGTTTTCTCTCTCTCCCCTCTCTCTCTTTCTTTCCTCTGAACTATCAAAACTTTGTGCTACCAGTTTTCCCATTTTCGTCCCCTCCTCTCTTACGACAGGTAGCATATATATCACCCAAATGACCATTATCATTACTATTGCTGATTTTAGATAGGTATTGCACAATGCATGCACACACACTCAACATGGCTAATTAGTAGTCGAAACCAAAAGAGGAATTCAAACAAAAATAATCGAATATTCAGTTTATCTGCATATTTTATTGGCAGGGACCGTCTTGAACGGCTAAAAATAATTATATATATCTTTTGTACAAAAACATATTACAGACGAATAAATCAGTATAAACACAGGCACAAACATGCACCGAGGTTTATAGTTTCGTATACAACAACAACAACGCTTTGCGTAGGACAAGTACAAAATATACAGTACATATTCATACAAATGCTTAATTGAATTTTGCTTTAAAAAGGCTTCCAGTTTCCGAATGACTTTGATTTCATATTCATTTTCCATCAAGGCACTTTATCTAATACAAATTGTAATAAATATTGAAAATTTAAGGCAGTGCTGAAATTGATATTGTCCTCAAGACAAAACTCAAACCATAAAGTTCGATTACTATTATTGGTAAAAAAAAAGAGTACAATGGAGCAGTTTAGAACTCGCTTATTTGATTTTAGTAGAAAGCTATCATATAAAACAGGAAGATTTCATATTTCACACACATTCTTAACATATAGTGATTAACCGATTTATTCTCATTGTGTAAGAAAAAAAATTATTATTTTTAAAACAATTTCCTGACTAACACTTTGCTACAGTCCAGTCATACAAGTATTTGGTTTGCCCAAATATCCCAGAAACCCAGATAACTACAACTTTAAAAAGGTCACATTTTATGGTTTGTAATAAACAAAAATTAATAAAGATGCAAATTAAGGTCAAATAACTATGTATTCTAATATCTTAAATACTTTTCATGTTTGGTTTCCAACATTTTAAAAGCTTAAGATGTTCGGTTTCTAACATCTATAAATCTACTTTAATCTATGCTAGCAAGAAACTTTGGTGATATAGTTAGCGACAGATGTTAAAATCATTCAGAGGGTGACGCACGATCTTATTCTATATAGCACACAGTTTCCTATAAATTGGAATGTTTCGAAGTCTGTATCTATAAAATGTCTCGAAAAAAAGACTAGAAGCAAAAACTATAAAAACAGAATAAGTTATCATGAATGTGGCAGAAACAATTATAATTCATCTAAACTATTTTTTTTTTCATGTTCTACCACATTTTTTTTTTCATAAAGAAAGGTGTATGCTTTTCAAAAATAGAAAAGTAGAATTTGTATTTACATTATAATGTACATAGGTTACTTCATATTTACAGTTAGAATCCTAAATGTATTCGAATTATATACAGGCAAATCTCAAAATATGTACAAACATTTGGGATATCACATAACTAATTTGCGTCATAGACAAATACGCGAATCTTCTATCTCACTAAGAAATTACATACATAAATTATATTTGAAATCAGATACAGTTGATATAATTTTTGGAAAATATATATTATTTCACTCCGATAATAGATCTTGAAAATAGCATTTTTGTGGAAATAATAATCGGAATATTGGGAAGAGCTTGAGAAAATAGGCAGTTAGATAACACATTTTACAAGTTTCATTCGATCGTCAACTCCCAAAATTATGCAGAAAGATACAAATAGTGCTTAACATAACAACAAAATAAGTCCTGTTATTTTGTTTCTTTTGATTGTTTTTTGGATGTGCCATCTTTTTGCATTGGCAAATTAGAAAAGTACACTGAGTTCGATTTTTCATGCGTAAAAACTAAGAAATTATCACTAGTAATTCCTTGATAAAACTGAGAGAGAAAAAGCGATTTAATGTATTTTTTCAAACCAAATCATGACCGTGATCGAAGAAATAGAAAAAAAGTCGATTTTTGGATGATGAAATTAATTGATAGCTCAAAACAATGGACAATTTATGTCTTATTAATATTTAACATTTTAAACAACAATGTTTCTCTTACTTCAAAGAGAAATTAAGGCAGGAGGATTTGGAAGAAAACGTACTTCAAATAACAACATTCTATTCATAAACTCAGTGGGAGTTTCGCTTACTCCAAACGATGAAAACGTGAGCGGGCATTCTTGTAGGGTTTCATAACTTCCCGGTGCAGCGAAGACTTCGTTTCGCTTTGTTTCCGTCCGAGTTGGAAGTCCGCCGAGTAAAGAGGCCCCGCCCATGACGCGTTCCCGGCGAGCGATGGACAGCTCCCGCCACGGGCCAAACCGCGCCTCATTGGTCAACGTCGAGGTTATTTCAACCAGGTAGCCACGCGCCTTGCTCCGATTGGTCGAGACATCATAGAGACACACCCAGACCTGAAAATGATTGACAGAGACACGCGACATGGTTAGTTAAGTGTGAGATCAAAACAGAAAAAGAAAAACCTCAACTTTTTGTCGTGCAACGTATATTATTGATTTCTGAGGTTTTCTTTTTTTCATGCAAAACTTTGAAATTTCGATTGGAAATGTCATGAATGATCTATATGGCTTCTTAAATTATAATGCCACATGTTATTTTACTTAATTGATATGCCGGCAAAAAGTCAAATATTAAACATCAACTATTTTTTAACAAAAATTAGGGGGAAAACAAAAAAATGGTGGCAACAATTTCCGGATAAGAACACTTTAAAATCAAGCATTAAAATCGCGCCAAAACCACATTCGTTCCACCGAGGTATACATTTAATGGTGTTGTATAACCTAAACATGCTTGTTCTAAAAAGATATTTCTTTTTATATCCTTTTCAATTATTTTATTTTAATTATGATTTTGCTGCAATATTCGATATTCAATTTCATGTGATGTGAACTACTTTTTACTGTGTTATTTTTAATGATTCACGTTGCTTGTTAACAATGTCAATTTTTCTTGAGTAGAAAACAGTATTCCAGTGGCATCTGAATTATTTCATATTTGTTACGCTTTCTGTGTTTTTGAGTGGTTGTGTTTGTGGTTTCATAATATTCTCAGAAATGATTAAGTTTGATCCGCTATCAATTAAAGATTGTTAGATCTTTGTTGACTTTCCTATTCATTTTCGATACATGATTTGCTGTTGCCGAATAACTACTATATCATGTATATTGAGCACTCTTTATTTCCTGTATAAAGAAACATAAGTATTATATTATTTAGTTTAGATTAGAAGTTAAAGAAGCAACGATCAAATCCAGTTTGTAATATGATGACTTATTTCTCTGCAAATTTGGAAATCCCATTAGAAAAATGACTTAACAGTAAATATGTCCACTTAAAATTGTCACCAACAAAATTTAAATTGATGTCAAATTAATGGGTGGGATTTATGTATCAATATGATGTCATTAATTTATGAATTCCTGAATTTTGGGCCATTTGGGGTATTACATTTGTTGTAAATTTGCTTGAAAGTTTTGAAAACTTAATATAAACTTCAGAGGGTACTCATGAATTATGCAAAGTGATTTAGCGAGAAGGGTTATGAACGATCAGACTTTGTGCACCGATTACTTTGGTTTAAATAACAATTGAATCGCTTTGCACCGATCCACGAAGTCTTTTCATGTTTTATACATTCAACAAACAAAACTATCATCCAGAACGTTAGCCTAATCCAAAGTCTACACAAATTGTAATAAGCATGAATAATCGGGTGGCTTATAGATGTCAACTTGTGTCAAAACTAAATCTAATAAACAACAACGTTTCTCTTGAAACTTTTTTTCTTCAATCGCCATCTTTTCTTTATAATGAATACTGAAATAGATATGGATAATTTTGTATTTAGATTCCAATGTAGAGATGAATTAAATAATTTTGATTTAAATAAACATTGAGCAAATGCGATTTCATATGTAGTTGATTTATGCAATGAAATAAAAACATAAGTTTGTCAGTTATTACTCAGTATGCTGGTACGAGACGAAATATATAGTGTGTAGTGTGTTGTGATAGTTTTCAATATAATTTAAATGAAGTTGATATCACTTTGGTTCGGTGCTTTAAGGAGTGGTGTGATTTATTTTGATTATTCTTTTTTTTAATGATTCATCGATAAACATGTCTTGATGACACATCAATTTTTATTTATTCTCTCCAATAAAGATTGACAGTTCCCTATCATGCCTATACTTAAACGTAGGTTATGATTGAAAAAAAAAGTATTATCATTCTCACCTTTTCTTTGCAAGATTCAGACGAGGGTGTCCTTGTCAGGAATAAGGCCTAGAACCATTCATGGAAATTGAGTAAGTCTTCATCTTCTGGAGATAGCGGCTCACAGGGACTGGAGCCTCCCGGGGAACTTGCGGGTGATGATGTTGAACTGAGACTCGACGTCGAAGGGGGTAATGTGTGTCCATTGAATACTGCATTTACGGCTGCCTCCTCATCTAGCATCTGCTGGAGTTGTCTGATGTACGAAACAGCTGATCTCAGAGTCTCAACTTTGCTCATCTTCTTATTGTTAACACCGTTTGGGAGTTGCTGCCTCAAGCTGGCGAAGCCAAGATTGACGAGTTTCACGCGGTTTCGCTCCCGTTCGTTGCGGCGCGCCACGGCTGCCGGAGCCGGCTGGTTCAGCTCGTAGCCGAGGTGATTGAAGTGAATACGCCTCTTGCACCGGGTGAGCTCCGGCGATGTCGAATCATTGACGCGAAGTCGTCGCACTCGCTTTGGGAGATCGTCGACCGCCGTCGCCGTCCTTATGGTTGTCTGGTTATTGACAGTCACTGCTTGAAGTAGCTGGCTAGTCTGAATCGAAATCGGAACGACGTTCTCCATTCTGGTAAAGTTAAACAACTATACAGAGTCAGTCGAAAATGGCATTAAATTCAATCAGAACCTTGAATCAAATGGTAACTCTGATAAAAGTTAGCCAAAGTCCGCAGGAATGAAGGCACGAGTTTCGTAAGTAATGGAAGAAATCAAGGAAGCGAATTAACTTCGCAAGGTAGCTGCAGCGCCACTTGTTGCGGGCGGAGGCAAGTGCAGAGAAGTGACTGAAGTTTGGTATCGAGCAACAGGTACACGAAGGGCGATCGACCAACAGGTTGTTTTTTACCGGCCGGATACGGGGTCGGACTTAAAGTCGCGAGATAGCCTTTAAAGTTGGATGTTTCTTCCACGGGTATGTCACGCGAATGTGATGGACCTGCCCCGGTGGCACGCGTCTAATACCCCGGCACACGAACCATAAAAGGCCCACCTCAAACAATATCCCGCGACAAGGTGAACTTTGGGGACACCTCCACCGCAGAATGGAACTAGTCTGCAAAATTCAGACCGTAATTTCACACTTTACCATATTATTGCCCTGTCTTTACACAAGCCTGGGCCTAAATGCGCACTGTCTGTGTTCATATTGCTAAAGGAGACATGTACTCAAGTATCTTAATCTCTAATTGCAGATTTTATTAGTCACACTGTTAAAAATGCAACGCTGAACGCAAATGGCCTGTAGCTGTAGACTAGAGAAGCAGTCTACACACCACTCACTCACGCGACACAAACTTTAAGCCACACCCCCTTTTCTCCTCTTGTTTGGCGACCTCGAAGTGTATTTATCTTTCTCTCTCTCGTTCTCACTCCATCTCTTTTTTCTTCTTTCACCCCAAAACACCTCGGTTTATTCTTTTCTTTCTCCATCCACTAGATTCCAATCCCTCTAAATTCAAACTCTTTGCCCTTTATCTTATTTCTAGAATAAGAAAGAAGAACGAATTCGCAGAGACATCAAGAGATATAGCACTTTTCTCCTTTCTTTATCCACCCTTGTTTTCTTCCATTCTTTATAACTTTACTCTTTTCTTCTTGACTTTCATCTTTCTTTGCTAAAACCTTGGTCGTTCTCTTCTCTCTCCCCTTTCAACATTTCATAAGTGTTCATTGATTTAGATTAGACCATTTCGTCATGTCTGTAAGGGTATTCTGTAAGGGCATTAATTTCAGCAAAATAGATATCTCACCTACACATTCTTCTCCGTCCTTCCCCATCTCCCCTACCTTTCTCTCTTTCTCTATCATTCTCTCTCTGCAACTTACCTTTTCCCTATCTTTCCTTCCATAATCGTTTTTTCTGGCACAAAATACAACAAAACAAACTCAACAAAGCTTACGGGTAAATTGCAGTAGTGTAGTAGTTGACAGCCTATTGTCTGCGTAGACGAGCGTGCCAGTGGCCTCAGTTTTCTTGTCCAGCATTTACCTGTCTCGGTCGCTGGATTGCAAACAATAGGCTTTTCAAAGTTCACATTTTACTGGCGTACCCCGGCGCGCGCCTCATTTGCATAACAATAAATCCGATCCTAACCGCCCACTCAATGGTTATCAACTCTGTTGGGCACTCCGCGCTCGGCTGCGCACGTAGTCTGCAAAAAAAGACGTTTTGGCTTCGAGTTTGAAGAGTTTGCAACTTGTGTGCTTTATAAATTGAGAGTGTGTGCAACTCAGAGGCTAATTTATCCTACGTATTGCTCCCTTTATATTTACCTACGGGTCTATTACATGAGACTGTAGTATATGGCTGTCAATACTTATGTTTTCTGCAAGTTGTGAGACCAAAAGAAAACAAGTGTCTGTAGAATTAAGCAATCAGACTAATTGTGACCCATTCTGCAAGGCACCCCGCACAGGGCTATACAAGTTGCACGGCACGGGACTGCAGACTCAACATTGATGTTTATCTTGCTACGGTGAGTCTATGAAGAGGGGCCGGGGCCGCACCTCTACCGATGGGTTCCCGTCGGTGATTGGTTGAGAGAGTTTGCCCGGGTATAGCTGACTTTATGGAAGTTTGTCTTTGTTTTGCATTTGTGTCTCCCTTGCTAACATTATGAACAGGTACTTATCCATCATTTCCATTCTATTCATCTGATTGTCATGTTAAGCACATTTCCCTGGCCAGGCACGCATTTATGGACAATTTTTGTTTTGTTGTTATTAAAGCTTTTCACTGCTTATGTTTTTCATTTATTTGACACAATAAACGATAACGTATTGTTACTTTCAGCATGGAGGATTACAACACTTTGAGTTGCATATAGCCGATACTTCTTTTTTTTCCAGTGTAAATCTTGTATGCAGTTTAAAGGGGATTTACCCAAGATAGAAAATTCAACGATCAAAGGGTGAAAATTTGAGTAAAAAGAATATGATCCATTCGAAATTTATAAATTTCAAAATTTTGATTTACATCCCCATCTCATGGAGCTCTTTGAACTGGCAAAATATGGGCACAAAATCCTGGCCAACATGGAAAACTCTGCATTCATTTTGTACACATATTTTCACATGTTCTCCTTTTTTTTTAGAAAGGTAGACAACATTTTACTTTAATGTTCGACTATAATATGGACATAACTGCAAAAATCGCAGAAAGGATGGCGGTGACCCCTCAATTGAAAAAAAAAAATGTTTCAATATGCTTTTGATGATTTCATGCCACATTAGTAAACTGAAAAAGCTCTCTATACATGTCATTACAGATCTTGCCAATTAAAGGTCGCCCATTAAATGTGGTATTGTAAACCTTAAAAATTCATAACCTTTGAAATAATTTATCATATTTTGCTCAAATGATCACACGTTGATCACATTATTATTTTTTTTTCATTTCAGTTAATTCCCATTTTATGTCTGGAGAAGCTACCCTTTAAAAATGTTCCCTGGCATTGCCTTGCCCTCTTCAATTCGCTTTATATAGTCATATAGTAGTCCCACTGTGAGGGATAAAGGGGGTTTCTTATAACATGTATAGCTTCTCAATGAGGCCCGATTTCGTTCCTCAGAGGCACTGTGCACAATGGCGCAGTAGTTGGCTCTGCAAATTATGTTGTTTTTCTCTTTGCATTTCTAAACCCCCTCTGATTTCTTTTCAGCCCGTGTACACGCGGGTAAATAATGCAATTGGAAAGGAGAATCGTATGAGGACAAACTCAGTTTGTTGTACAATCCTCCCTTCCTTTGCTCTCTCTCTCTCTCTCTCTCTCTCTGTCTCTCTCTTATCCCTTGTGTTGTTTTTTCATCTCTTTTCTTCAAATTCCCTCTTTCCCAAACCCTTTCACCTTGGACCGTCTGAAAATGGGCCAACCTGAACTGATTTTCTTTTTTTTCATTAGAATTTAAAAACAAATCACAGAACAATTATGGGAATACTTGACCAATCTGAATGTCCCCACCCCCCAGAAAAAAAAACGCGTAAAACAAATAATAGGTCTATGCCCTTCCAGAGTATTGGAGGGGGTAGAATAAGTAGTAAAATCGATAAAAAGGGCAAACATTTCGACAAGAATAATTGCGGAAAATTATGCTTCATCATTTACCACCGCGAAATTATTTGTTTGTTATAATATAAGCACTAGTTATCATATTGGCGCTTGATATCCCGTAGAACGGGAGTAGTAAAGAGAAATGCTTTTGTCCTCCTGACAGATAAAAAAAAAGAAACGACACATCTTTCGAAAACGCGCGCTGTCGCGTGGGTCTTGGAACTTTGATTGCCATAATGACCCCTAATTTGCAGATTATACAAAAAAAAAAAAAGCCAGCTCAGCCCCTAATGCAGACTCGAGGGCCGGACATTGGTACAACCTAATATGGGGATTAGCTCCGAATATACCAGTATGATGTGCCTGTATTGCGTTGGAGCGAAGTAATCAAGGCGCCATTGTAAATACAAGAAAGACAAGAAAGCTTTTCAGGACGATCATCACATTGACTTTGTACAGGGACTATATGGTTCCAGTATTCAACGAGTTAAAACGAATTAAAGTCAATGTCCGGTCATCATGGTCAAGTGGTCAAGTAGGTATTGAACCTCATTTCGTATCACACTGGGTGACATTGTAATGTCAAATCCGTCCTTTTGTAAAATTCCAATCGCATGAAGGGTTGTAATAATTTTGGTATCGGATTTTTTCAAAGCGCTTGGTATCTTACAGAGAAGAGACTAAAAATACTTCATTGGAAACTCAATAACGAAAAAAAAACATAAGTAAAGTGGGATGAATGAGAAAGTCAATTGCAGATATGTCAGCTATAAGCATCACTAACGAAGTTGATTGCCTCGAGAGGGCAAAATAAGGCAAGCCTCGAAGAATTTTGGAACATTTGCTTATTACAACACACAAATAATTAGAGGATGGTAGTTTAAAACTGGTTCGATGTCTGCACTATACCTGCTATTGGCAACCCCGAGCATGCCAAGTCGGTGTTAATTCAACAGAATATTTTGTTTGCGATGATGTTTGTATCGCTTTTACATACGTAAAACAAAATAAACAAATAAAGATGGAGTTATAGCTAGCACACCAAGAAGTATTAAAAGGGCACAACCCACTGACAAAAATATCTAAAAAACACAAAAACATACACAAAATGGTGGAGATATGTGGTATTATTACAAAGAAAATGCGGGAAGTTTGATCACGAAATCAAAAAAGAAAACATATACGCAATTATATGGCTTCGTAAAGTATAATACAGGATATAGTCCACTTACAGAGTGTAGGAAGCTTTATTAAATTGCGAAACAACACTCAACGACCGGATTTTGTTTGGTTCTCCAGAGCTAATTGGTTATTTGTAGCTTTTGAAGTCCCACTGGTATCTGGCTCCCACTCCATTCAATACACATGAATTTTCTATCTGTTTTATGTAAGATTTGAAGTCCGATTAAAGAAATACACTAGTAATGGTCATGAGCCGAAGTATGTATTCACACATTGCTTTACATGCATGGTGATGAATGTATATGAAATTTGTAAAAGATTTTAGCACGTATTCTGGCATATTTCAGTTTGAAAATGCGAATCAACCGTTATTTCTATGGACCGCTAGAAGAATAGGCGGCTAGCGGAGCCGGATTGAGTTGAATATAGCGTCCGTTGGTATGTGGATGGATTTCGAATTCCCTTTAATAGGCGGGTTTACTAATAGATGCAAATTTTATGCATACCTTTAACACAAAGGTTGTTCTTGACAACCCCAAAGCTTGTCCGAGGCTTGCCCGACATAGCAACAAGTAATGTATGCAAACTGGATTCCAATTATTGTAGCCGTATTGTTATCAACCGGTCT
>BQKZ01006375.1:18270-45604 GCA_036244855.1 Temnopleurus reevesii | reverse complement strand
TGGTCACATAGGACCCCGGAAGCAACACGATTCACCCCGACTCTTTGTTATTTCACAGTTAACTGCCTCAGAACAACGAGTCGGGGTGAATCGTGATGCTTCCGGGGTCCTATGTGACCGGGGTCCTATGTGACCGGGGCATAATGTCCCGGTTACATAGGATCCCGGAAGCAACACGATTCACCCGATTCTTTGTTAATTCACAGTTAACTGCCTCGGAACAACGAGTCGGGGTGAATCGTGTTGCTTCCGGGGTCCTATGTGACCGGGGCTTTGGGGGATAAACTGGAGTTTTATAAAGGCCGACTCACACCATTGCGTTTTTAGCCTATGTCGGCCCAGCTTATTTGGAAATCAAAACGCTCCCTGGACGCACGAAGACGCAGGTCATACGGTAAACTGACGCTCGGTATAGGCTACTCGAGCGCAAGCCGAACGTCAGTCCACCGTCTGATTCGCGTATGATGTGCGTCCACAGAGCGTTTTTAATTTAAAAATACACTGGGCCGACGCAAAGATGTGAGTGGCCCTTAAAGTTATACAAAATATAGTGCTCGTTAGTTGCCGTCGTTGGAAAATGTCATAATCAGCTAAAACTGTGTCTGTGGATAAGGGCCATTATTGTTATGCCTACGATCCGGCCCCAGTCACATTCTTTGTTTAGTAAGCAATTTACTGGCCATGTATAAATAATCGTGTTGAATCGTGTTCTGTCGTGGCTTCTATGTGACGTATGTATTCGGGGTGACAGTTGACTGAAGAAAAAGTGAAGAAACTGAAGAACTGAAGAAAAAAGGGAAAGCGATGATCGTTCTGAAGCCTTACGATTTTACAATTCATTCACGATAGCTGGCCCCGAAACGAAAATCGTACTTTTTCTTCAAGATAAGAGCAACGTTATCTATTGTGTTTTAGGGAGTATAGTCGAACAAGTTTAAACATTTTTTATTAGCCCCCTCAGTAAAATAATAAAGGATAAAGATAGCTGGAATCGGCTTGAAAACCTACAATCATCGTTTGTCACCTACGAGGATCGTGCTATTAGAAAAATGCAATCAATTTACGGTTACCCTACGATACTTGTAGACCAAATATAAACGACACATTAACTAGGCATAGATTCCATCAGTCTTAATTTCTAGTCTACATTGGTGATAAGATATTCATTCATTTGAGTTGAAATTACATGTACCATTTCGCTGTTCGCGTTACTTTAAAATCATAAATTACCTTTTTTCTACTAAGAATCTCGATATCATTTCATTGATCTTGGTTGAGGATGCCATTTAGAGTCGATGTTGCTACACCACATGTTTTAGTAACTCATACACTGAGAAAGAGAGTAATGACTTTAAATTGGCATTTTTTTCAGCGCGGGAAAATGCATAAGGCAATTTGAAAGGCATCTCTAAATTCCATCTTTCGTCGCATATGAGATAAACGTATGTATCCGCTTTGTCATAAATCCGTTACTATGTCGCAACGCTCGGGGTATTTACTACGCCAAATGTCTATCATTACATCAGAATGGCTACCATTTCCGAGACATTTTCGTGAGGCATTAAGCATACACGGCAGTTAGTTTCTTGAAAAGGAGGAAACTCTTTATAGATTTAGTCATTCTTTTCGATTGTAAAAAAAAATGGATAGATGGATTATGTAAATTTTCTCGATCATAAGCTTGAAAATTTGCCCTGAATTCCAACATTTTCAAAGTTTAATAAGAACCCCGGGTCTACCTAGCAAAAGGAAGTCATTCTATATGACGATAAAACTTTCTTCATGATCCTGATATTGCGATAATATAGAACAAAGAGTAGGGCAAATTGCTTATGTATGTTGCCATATACCAAACAAGTATTAAAATATGATATTAAACATCATATTTCTATGTGATAAATGAGTCAATTGTAAGAGTGGATTTGAATATTATTTTCCCCTTTAGTGATGATAACGATGGGGGTGATGGCCTCTTGTATAGCGCCGGTCTCGCCACAGCTGGGCGCTCATGGCGCTCGATTACTCAAAAATAATGTCTCACAGATTTCAATGTCCTAACCAATTTACTCTTATTGACGCTCGATTAGATTTGGAAAATGGGAATACGCTAAAGATTTATTAGGGTGTGTGAAAAGATGTGTTGTACTTGACTGCCTGTTCAATTATGCATTACAAAAAAATTATTTGCTAAATTTTCGTAATTTGTGATTGGATCATTGGCCTTATCGATGATCAATTTTAACAACTTTGTTGATTAATCAATGTTGATTATTTACCAAAAAAATGCAAGAAAACAGTTTTGAATTGTTAACATTAACTTACTTCACTTTTCACAATAAAAAGTAAGCGAACATATAAGTTCACATTTCCTAATAACTAATAATTTAAAATAGAAGAACTTTATTTATTGACTTTGTTTTCTCATTATTTGCTTTATATAAAAACAAAGACGTTCATGACATAAAAGCCTGTTGACGGCATCTAAGTCAACAGTGTTCAAGGAGCATAGTAATAGGATTTTAAAATCAAGTAATATTTGTATAAATCACTGGTGAATCAATATTTTCTGATAAAGGTTACTGAAATCGACTTCTATGCCATGACGCCTGCACATGTTTACTTCGAGGCGATTGCAAGGGTTGTTTTGAATGGAATACTGTGATCACATCATTAAGAAAGAATATGGGTGTGTACACGAGTCTTCGCTTTGGCATTCTTATTTTTGTAAAGATATAAGCCTGAGAAGGTTAAAGTATTCGTCACGTTACACCAAGGCCAAGATAAAGTTATAGACCAAACCTGACTTTCAATGATATCAATCCACATGGAAAAATCAAAAGAAATGCAAACATACACAAATGAAATGAGATACAGTACTAGTCTTTCAAAAAAAAAGTTTCTTTGTACTGCGAACTCATCATGTTTCCAATAAACAGCCACATCCATTTGTTTATGGGAAAATAAATTAATCTGCGGGAGCTCCTGTCGAAAAAGAGACCAAAATTTTCGGTCTAATATTTCTGTTGAAATGTAGTAAAATTATTGAAAAAAAAACATATGGACATAAAATCTTCCCCGACTATTTTTTTTCAAATTGCATTTTTTGGCCAACCAGACATAGCTTTCCCTTTAATAGCCTTAAGAATTCGTAAGCTTTGTGTATAGAAATCGATAGATAAAATGAGATGACATATAATAAATAGAAATAATAAATGGCCTGGAATGAAAAACAATGAGCCCACAATATTATGATATCGAGAACGAAAAGTACGAAAAGATCTTTTGGCATGGTTACAAACTCTATACATGTCACGATTTAAAACACTATATAATTGTTTAAATGACGTTGGCAAACTACTTATGTCGATACCGAATCTACTTTGTGATGCTCTAATAAGAAAAGACAATGTTGAACTCTAAATATCATAAGTCCATTGTTACAACAGCCTAATGATTTGAAGCACATAAACGCCATAAAATATAGCTCTTCGGACCATTCATCTTCATATCCAATATTCCTTTTTTTCTCTCATTCATACTCCATCGACATGATGTGAATTGCTTTCAATATGTCTTCATTTTGTTGAGCATGTATGAATAGGGAGATAGGGAGTGCATGGAAAACCAAATCAATCTGCAATTGATAGAAATAACCTTGATTATTCTGTCATAAGCTGCAACTGGCAATTTTAGATGTAAACAAAATATGTGGTAGATATGAAAACATAGTTACGTTGTATATGTTAATGAGAAAGTATAATTTAGATAGCATAAAACGACAGTATAACCACTGATAACCACAAAAAATGTAGCATTAATCATAAGTAATCAAGTGATGTCCTTATTTTCAGCATTATTGCTTTCGTTCTAATCAATTAAAGGGTGACTCACACATTTGCGTTTGAGACTGCGTATGGGCCAAGGTTCTCAACAATCAAAAACGTTCCCTGGATGCACGAAGACGCTTGTCATACACTGCAAAAACGCTGGTGTTAAATTTATCACCAATCGGAATCTATATAGGACCACACCAGAAAGATGTTAAAATGACACCAATTTGGAATCAAATCAATATATTTCAACACCGACCAGTGATGTATAGGGCCTTAAACAACGCCAGTTGGTGTTGAAATGCATTCAATGGATTCCAAACTGGTGTTATATTAACACTTTCCTGGTTTGGTCCTATATGTATTCCAGTTTGGGTTAAATTTAACAACAGTATTTTTTGCAGTGTACGGTAGACTAACGTTCGGTGTACGGTCCTTGAGCGCAAGCAGAGCGACAGTCAGTCGTCTGATCAACGTATGTTGTGTGCTCGAGGAGTGTGTTTAATTTTCCAAAACGCTTTGGGCCCGCGCAAGCTAAAAACTCAAAGGTGTGAGTCGAGTTTAATGTTTCTACTTTATCATGTTTATTAGAGGGCTTCAAGAGGCACCAAACATTTACGGTATGATTATTCCGCAACATGTCATTTTGTCTCATTCGTATGTTCAGTCTATCATAATTAAACGTGCTTCAGATTGCTTGATTCAAAGACAACACAGGGGAAGATTTTGATAAGAAGGTTTTTTTTCCATTATATGTGCTAACACTCTTGTAATTTGGGGGAAAATACATAAATTCGAAAAAAGTAGGAGGTCGAAATCCTATACGGCAATTTCCGATAGAAGCTGCCTACGCCTTGGCCTACGCAATGGCGGACTACGCAATCATCAATGATGCAACGCCATCTCATTAAAGATCATAGATGTACACCCGACTATAGAATTCCAATAATCTCAATTGAACTCATGTTAATATATTCATATCCTCAAGTATTTACCTACAAGCGATCGATGTAAAGCATTTTGTCAAGGTTTATCCAGAAATGTTTGCTTCTCAGAGACGAGTGAAGACAGGAAATGATCATTAAAAAGCCGATAATATAAACAACTAGATAATTAAGTTTTATTTCAACACGGTATTATATAGTGAGTTTGCAGTATAGTTTGGAATGTTTGCCTCTTCCAAAATCAACAACGGCGGAAATATCTATATTTTTTGCAGGAATGATAAAAAATATATTTCTATGTTTTCTTGCATGGATATTAAAAATCTCGCATTTGGCCGCATCTTCGTTCTAATGTTGTTATACACAGCGCTCTCTAGGATGTTTCAAGGAATTCGCCAGGAACAGCTTTCTTGAGTCCTTCGTGTCAGCCGAGAGGCATTTATTTGATATTTCAGCAACGGCGAACTAAAGGAGCATAATTGTATTGTTAATATATTTGGTCGAATATTTGTGGTATATTTGGTCAAAAAATATATAGCTGTCTCTTTAAAGGTTAGCTTTATTTTAAAATAGACTTTGGCAAAATGTTTTTTTTTTCTTCACTTTATGTATTTCCCTACAAACGTTTTCAAATATGATTTAGAGGGGTTTTGTATGTGTGTTTTTGGTTCTGTAAAATACGTATGGCTCAAAATGATGTAGATGAAACTGGCTTTCGTTATTATTTAGTAAACAGGAATAGATTCTGGAAAATGTCTTAAAACTGTCTTTATCAATTACCGTTTACATGTATGTACAAAGTATAGCACGATTTATTAAGAAAAACTATCATATAAGCTTAATTTCTTATTTTCGCTTTTGTAAACAGTGCAGGCGACATCATGCCTGACTGCATAAACTATGAAGTATTAGTGTTTACCATGACAACGGATGCATCTTCTGAAGTTGTCAAGCAAATTATCTATCAAGCGCGAGCGATGAATTTCGTGAAGATACTTTTATTGGCCTCATCTCCGCTATAAGGCGATTAAAAAAGAATATGTTGAGGCTTGGGTATTGGTTTGTCCTTTACAAAACGCCTTACATATTGAATATGAAACATTATATCAATTTCATCACAATCTTTATACGTATTATACTTATTAAAGGCCAAGTGAAAGTGCATTTAAAGGTATAGATTAGTTAAGGTAAGGATGCAGAAATTAATGTGAAACGAGCCGATGTATTCTCAAATTAATCTACATGCATACGAATAAATGTGTACGAAATTCGGAAAGGATTTATGCTTGTATTCTGGCTAACTATTGTTTGAAGACTCGAATCAATCATTATTCTTACCATTCCTACGGACCACTTGGAGAATGGGGGTGATTAATGAAACAGTGTCTCCAGTAGTTAGTGTGTTGATAGTGAATTCCCATTTGCTTTGCAGTGTGCGAATTAAGAAAACGACGCACGGTGTTTTTTTTTTTATTTTGCAATCATTAAGCCATTCTGGGTCGATTTTCGAATTTGTTCCTGAGAACTATATTTTGTGAATGTGTTTATTACAGCTCAAAAAGTAATACATATCTGAAACGCCACTTCTCTTAAAACTAATCTATACTTTTAAACATTAGATAAAGCCAAATATTTCAAACCTAACCCATTGACAACTGGAACCGGAAAGTCCTTGAACAAAGTCTATGGAAATTATAGAATTAGTAGTCAATGGGCTAATCCCATCTGTGCGATTTTGATTCGATTTGATTTGATATGATTTTATTCGCAATAATGCATGAAAAATACAATGACAAAGATTTATCAACGTTCTCATGAAAAGTATACTGAGATTTCATCGAGCAATCTCTTATTTGTAGCATTTTAACGATGAAGGTTAAAAATCACTTCAAGTTATGTTAACTGTTAATATAATAATTACTCCAACAACCACCGGCAAATCACAATGGAGATTAAATGAAGGTCATATAGCTGTCGAAACTCATAGCGTGACAAAATTGTGCTTGAGATATTCAAACGGCGTTGGATATGTAGTTAGGTACAGCAGCATCGATAAGGTAAAATCATTCTTTGTGTAGTTCCTTCCTGGAAATAGTCGTAATAAATCAAATATGCCTTATGGAATTATCTGTTGTTGCTGGTAGCACGATCTGGCAAAAAGCTGAGAGAGCGAGATAGAATTTGGTTTAAATCCGTCATTATAGATAATTGCTCATCAATATGCATGACTTATGTATCCACTTCATTATGATATACTCGGGTAAGATTTATTTCACAGCTAATTAAACCAAATGAACATCAGACAGTTTTGAATGAGTGTAATTCCAAGTATGTAGCTCTCGGGGATTCATTAGTGAATCAATACATAGGTTTGTTTATCACTTCTAATTCACACTTTGCAAATCCATAATTGTTCTAGAGTTATTTATGTTTAAAAAAAAATATTAAAACCAACGAGGTAAAGTATGCCATTAGATATTACTGGCTCAGATTGTTCAAACGTTGTTATTTTTCTAATTTTACCCTTTGATATCACTTGAACCGGGCAATTCTTGCGCAAACTCAATGAGAATAAAAATTCAGTTGTCAATGGGTTAATGGCAATACAACTAAAACGGCTTTAGCCATCTACGTACGGGTTTTCGACAATTCCTGCTTCAATTTGGTAATAAATATCAATAAAATAAGCGCCATTCGATTTTCAGTCAGAAAGGAAGATGTTATGCCCCGTCAAACAGTTTCGCCTGCAACAATTATATCGAGTTTTCTTATGAGCATGCAATCAAGCGATGGTAAAAGGGTATATCGCATAGTAGAAGCAGGAAGATTGGGTCATTGATTAGCGCCTGTCAGCTGAAACAATATTATATACTCTGCAGAGCGTACTCCAAGGACAGATACCTGAGGGTCGTTTCAAAGAAATGTGCGCACTGATATTATTCAATGTATATCAACTAGTGAACTCCATGGCCCGTATTCTGATGTCAGGTTCAACTTAAACTAGAGTTTAAATCTCTGGTTTAAGTATGGAAAGCCAAAAGAGGCTTGAATCTATAACAACCGGTGTTTGATTCACCAGCACATTTGGCACTCATAGTATTAAAAACTGTCTTGGAATAAAATCTTAGATAGTTTTCTACGTTATTAGGATGTCATGGGAAAAGATAGCAGTTAACATAAGAATTATAGAGTTTTAAGTTTTGGCACTTTGGACTACCCATACTTAAACCACAGATTTAGACTCGACCTGATATCAGAATACGGGCCCTTGTATTTCTGAGAATGTTAAACCAAAACAAAAATAACAAGGGTGCAATCTTCCATCCTAGGTGGTTTAATCACCGGTACAATGGGGTGGAGATCTAAGGATATTTCCACCAAATGGTGCGTATCTCCCGCGATAAGGATGTACATTTCCACCGAAAATGAGCTGCTATTGTACCAGTGCCTACACCCAGTAAGGGTGCAAAATTGCACCCTAATTTTTCAGAGTGTTGTCTAAAATAGATGATGAGTATCGGGACAAAATATATTTGACAATAAGTGACCATGAAAAACCTAAAATAAAACCCCCAGAATAACGTCTTATAAACATTAATTGGAACATTTTAATTTGTTGTTTCCTTATTCACCTTACAATGTACTCTTTTTTCCCTCACAACAATGTTTTTAGTCGGTTAATCTGTTATATTCTAAATAGTTTTTAAATACGAGTACGATGACTTCGCATAAAAACAAAAGCGCCGTTTTACTTTTGATTAGGCTCTTCTAAAAAGAAGGCATAATTCTCAAGGGTACTCTACAATAAAGAAGAGCGTTCTTACAAAAAATGAAGTTCTCTATTTTCTTTGTGCGTGAAAATTATTTCATCGAGGGAAAACCCCATCTTACTGAATAATAATTCTAAATGGTAACAATTTATAAAGACCGCGTGTATCAAATTATGGGCCTCGTAACATAAAGGTTTGCGATTAATTGCTAATCAGATATCGATTGATATCAATCGCAAGTCTATGACAAATCATGTACTAAAGTTTGCAATTGATCGCAAAATCAGATAGTGATTAATCGCAAACCTTTATGTTACGGGGCCCAGAAGGTGCACTTATCGTAATCATTATTACACTGATTTTATTTTAAAAAAAAGTATTAATTCTGAACTTAATTCATAAAATAGATGAAAATAATAATGCTATTAGAAGAAGCAACGGTAGTAGTAGTAGTAGTAGTAGTAGTACTAGTAGTAGTAGTAGTAGTAGTAGTAGTAGTAGTAGTAGTAGTAGTAGTAGCAGTAACAGCAGCAGTAGTAGTATAGCAGCAGCAGTAGTAGTAGTAGTAGTAGTAGTAGTGCGTTTTCTGAGCTACCTTGGGGGCTTCCACAATGTCAGTGTATACGACTACAATTGTCATAATCTACCAGGATTGAGTGCAGCAAGAATGATGTGGATGAATTATTTATTTGCAGAAGGAAATTACCACAAAGATGGGATTAGAACAGCCGACTCTGTAGTCGAGAGGCGAGAGTCAGAAAAATTACACCATAACTCTCTTCAAAACGAGGCTTACATGTTCATATTTATCCTTTACAAAGCTATTATACATGTATATTATATTGATAGCAATATAAAAATCTGATAAGTAGTAAACAACCACTCTTCATTATACACACGCGCAAATCGAGCATATGGTCAAAATGTATTATGCAAGATAAACAAAATATTTGTTGGTTTGTTTTGTTGTCGGCCTCAAGAATATTTCGTTGTTCACGTAATCAAATATTAGTTATTTCAGTTAATTATCATGTGTTTGAAAATAAACCTGTTTGATTAATTCTATAATTATGCATTTCTTACGGTGAATCCCTTTGAAATTTTACCCCATATCTGTTCCAGTCATTTGAAGAGTACATGACGAATTTCTCCCTGATAACAACTGAAATCGGAAAAGATGAAACCCACTTATTGTTTCAAGGTAGGAAAGTCGATGGCATATCAGATCGTTATTGAGTTGGTTTATTGGGCTTATAAGGTAGCTTCGCAAAATGTCAAATGCGGTTTCAGACAGATTGACATATGGAATTCATCAATATGAGCTCGGCAATGTTATTACTGCGGACTAAGCTTTAGATAGAAAGGAGAATGAATAACATTAATTCCTTTAGAAAGATTGCACGTACAAAAATGTTTAGTATAAGCCCACATGAGGGCAAATATGACTATTGTATTTTTTTTTACAATAAATCATAATTGTTTGAGTTATTGTAATAGAACGTACATTATTAAACTAATATATTGCAATGATATTGCAATTAACAAAAGTGTTATCCGTGCACAAAATACAAAATACTGGCTTCAATTCCAACATTACTTTTGTTTGATACTTGGCACAGCACTGACTCCAGCAGTCCCCATTTTGTCGCTGAATATAACAAGGGCTAAGAAAGGGCCGGTTGTAACATGAACCACGTCAGTACGAAAATTTGCTGCTATTATGAAGTATTATTTTGATAAGTTTTACTTATTTTTTTCACCATAATGTTTGAAACAAACACTTCCTCATTTGAACACGCTGAAAAAAAGATGGTTTTAATGTTTTTATAGGTTTTCGCAACCAATTTCTACTACTCTAAAACAATTGAATAAGTCAATCATTCAATTTCGCCCAAAACACATATGCATTCTGCACATTCTGTATATTTGAAAAAAACAGTAGAAATTAACTAGGAAAACATAATTCTGTATATGATTGTTCGTACAGTGACCTATATCATAATGATGTTTTGGGGAATATTTCCCCAGTCTTTCAGAGTGAAATTGGAGCCAGTGTCACAGGCGATTGAGCAGGTGGTTGAATCTTTCAGCCCCGGTCACATAAGGACCCCGTAAGCAACACAATTCACCCCGACTCTTTGTTAATTCACAGTTGACTGCCTCAGAACAACGAGTCGGGGTGAATCGTGTTGCTTCCGGGCTTCTATGTGACCGGGGCTTAAGTAACAAATCACCGGACATTTTACCTGATTAGCATCCTGCAACCAGACACCAATCTGTAGCTTTCACATTAATGCCTAGATTAATATTGTTTCTGCCTAATGCCTATGGTTTTGAGGAAGATTTACAACGGTAACTTTCGAAAACAAGCAGACAATTGGGTAAAAATAGAAACAACAAATTGCAGGATAAACTGGCTTTGGTATATCTGCTTTAAAATCTGCTAAAATTCTTCGCTGCTTAAGTGATACAGTAAAAGTTTACCCAACTTTCAACAACATATACGTATTTAAAAAGGATGCTTGGGGAACGAATTGACCAACCTGAACTCGGAATAATGATACCCATTGTGGTAGGCTTTTCATGGGTTTACTCAGGGCATTCCCCAAACCAGTTGTGGTTCCAGCTGGAAAAGAGGGTTTTATACATAGGCCTATATAGAGGAATTTACTCACATATGCAATCATCGGTAGATTCCAGGCAGCAGCAACTTTAGCCTCCGTGGTACAGATTCTTGCTGGTCCTATAAATGCTGAGATCCCCTCCCTCCATTGGTCCGAGAGGGATCTTATGGATCCGTCCTCGCTTCCAAGAGTGTTGGAATAGCGGAAGGCCAGACGGTAGCCCGGCAGGAGGTCTGGGTTGGCGTTCACGTCCCGCACCGCTATGGTCATTGCGCCCCCGATGAACTTGGCTTCGTCATTGGGGGCTAGGAAACCGATTACAATCGTATTATTCTCATACTCCGCGTCGAATGGATAGGTGTTGGTAGTCATAATAGTCTGCGACTGACCCAGGCCGAAGAGAAGGGTAACCAAGATCGTGAGGGGTAAAATATCACCCATTGTTCTACCTTTTCGTCGATATTTGCACATAATTGACCGCCAGGACGAGCGTTCACGAGGAGTCCGGACCGATCATTTAGAACCTATTCCTTTAAATGGTCCAATTCAAATTTGGCGACGAATTTTCTCAAATCATATATGCGAACTCCATAACGTTTAATTTGTAAAATGGAAATGATAATATTAATGATCAATTTGATGAAAAGTAATCGATGATTATTTAAACTCTCGCGAAGAGGACAAACAAAATGATTATTTGTTTTTAGAAACCACCCATTAACAATGCCGACTAAACAATCTAATTTCCTAGCTGTCTGTCTCTTCCCGCTCATCAAAGTCAAGTATTAGAGCAAACAGATTTATCAAATGCTCCCACACGGGGAATAATGACCAATTATCATCCCTCAATTTGTTTGACATATGTATAGTAGCTGTGTAATTAATAAAGTAAACTGCAACAAAATGATGTTCTCCTCGTCAGGTCCGTAGCAACGAAGGTATCTCGGCAGCTTTCTAGGGTAAGACGACTACGAGCAAATCAATTTTGGGCATAAGTGTAATTCCAATCGCTGTCAAAATAAATCACGAAATCCCTTCCGCGATGAAATTTAATTAACCAAGCATCAACGACGATGCATAAATATCGAGTTATCCCTCATGTAAACATCTTGGAAATATCAGCAGAAATCCACCATCTCCCGTTCGATAATGCTTCGAGAGGTTGTATGAATCCTTTTTCCGGTAGCCTCTTTTCTGGATCTCTCTCCCTCTATCGCTTCGTATACACTGGTATAAACTAGAAAAACGCCAGCGAGCAGCGAGTTTTGAAAGTGGGTTTTTATTTTGATCCGTTATTCACGACAGTGCTACGATGGAATGGTAGAGAGTGGAGAAGCCGCATCAGTCGTTGGATGATAAAGCATATTTCACTTTCCTTCCGCGTGTCCTCCGTCTTGTGCGTACTCCTGCTCTCCGTAACCCTCTCGCCCTCTCCCTCTCTCTCTCTCCTCACAATTACTTTCCTGATCTGTGGTTGGTTGGGGAGATGATCGTTATGTCGCCCTCAGAGTGAGCTATTGGCTCCCCGGTTAACATGTACAGTGCGTCGACCTGTGAAGAAGAAACGAACAGAAAACAATATGAGAGATTTTAACATTATGAAATCAATTATGATGCATGATAACCCATGGTGTTAATTTCCTTCAGCAAGAAATTCATCCACATTGTGCTGCACTCAACCCAGGTGAGGTGAATGGGTATCTGGTAGGAATATTTATTCCTTGAAACGCCAAGTGCGCTAATGAAGTGGCTGCCGGGCTAAAGCCAGGGTATATAATGCTGCAATTGTAGAGCGCGTAGAGAATTCTTCATAAAGAGTTGATAAGCGCTATATAAAAACCGTTCATTATTATTATTATTATAGGTGTATTATGATTTTATTTTGTTGATTATGTTATGAAAATAGATTTTAAAAAAGTAAATCGATATGTGCATTGATCTGAACTAAATGTTTTGTCGATAAAATGTGTTTTTATGTGTCTATGTTTTGTAAAAGATTCATGCAAAGCACAAAAAAAAATGCAATAAAAAAAGAAATGGAACAATTACAAATGAAAAGGGTATTGTGTATAAAAATGTCAAAACAGATTTTATCTTGACATCAATATTCAATATTATGATAATGCCAAATTTCTCTTATTCTTCTCATTGCTCTTCTTCTCTCTTACCATTTATATCTCTCAAACAGTTTTTTTTTGTCCTTTATCCATCTCGTTTATTATTCTCACTTGTTATGTTATTTTGTTTTGATTATGTATATGAAAAAGGACACAAAAAATTCAATTAAAAGAAAATTCAATTCAATTTTATTCAGAACAATGCGTGATTGTTAGATTAATGGCACATTGCGTACTCCTCGTTATGGGGGAGTCGGCCCCTGGAATAATGCTTTCGCGAAAAATCAGATAAAGAATGTGAGCAAAATCGGACGATCCGTTCAAAAGTTATCAATTCACAATGATATCACGATCTTTGTTGCTGATGGGGATTACTTTGTGAATTCAACAAATTTGGCAGAATCTGTGACGTACTTGCGGACAACTACTCATTCACTATGAATATAAAGAATAACAAGAAAACACATTGTGCACGTATCCAATCTGCTGAGTGCTCAAGGCGCTTTACATTAGTATTACCCAGTCTTTAGCCTGGCAGCCATTCACGGTGCACTTGGCGATTCAAAGAATAAATATTCCTGCCAGGTACCCATTCACCTCACCTGGGTTGAGTGCAGCACAATGTGGATGAATTTCTTGCTGAAGGAAATTGACGNATGCTATCGAGGATACTTAACCTTATCCATTCTTCTTCCTTATCAAATAATGCACTAAATAAATTACGAATGGCAAGCAAGTTAAAGATTAATATTGAGATTAGCATTTTATATTATCTTATTTTTTGAGACATCAAACTGAAGATACTTTAACATTCATTATTTTTTTGTTTTAAATGTGCTTAGCATTCCGGAAGGTCATGAATATCATAACATTATTACCACCATGAGATCGTCTCATATCATCTAGATTTCATGAACTAGGCATATCATGAAATAATTTTGATTAATAGTGTTGCCTTGCGTCGTAATATTTTCATCGCACTCGTATTGCTAACCCATCGATCATTCCGCTAGAGTATGTGCAAATGAAAGCGACAGATACGTGCAACCACAGTGCGAATGTCCAATCGACGAGTTTATTTGAATTGAATGAAGTGATAAATGATGTCTTAAGCTAGATGTATCGTTTGCCAAAATGCGCCGTACCGGAGTCCTGCAGAGTATTTTGCCAGCAAGTACCCACAATCACAGAAAAAATAATTTGGGATCCAATGATTTGTATTTGATCATAACACGTTTAAAGTGCTGGAAAACTGGTATTCACATCGCTTGTTAGACAGGTCCCCCATTACTGGGCGGGACGCTTGTGGAATTTTGCTTCCCCGAGATGTAAGACAAGATAGCACTTCAAACCATAAAAAACGGCGTTTTCTATCTCACCCCGACACACTTTCGTCAAGATGCAAAATTACTCAGTAATTATACGTTTCGTCATACAAAGTACAAACAAATGCACCACTGGGAGCAATAATATATTTGGGTGCAATACCGTATTACACCATTTCTGGTGAAGCGGAGCGCAAAAAGGATTTAAACCCGCGCCTATGGGGATGTGGGATCGCTTGTTTCGAACACGGCGCCTTATTCGACCGTGCTATGCTTCCATGCAATAAACGACTGCGATCTTATAAACAATATATCATACAAATATTCTTACAAGGCAGTGTTTGCTTGAGGCTTCCAAAAGGTATATATAGCGTCCTTTATATTTTTTTTCTGCAGATCACACCCTTTCCGCGATAGTTTGTGCCCTTTTTGCTGAGCCTGAAACATTATATAATGTAAATTCATAATGTAAGCGTCGTAATGCCCCCATTGCCGTTTCGTATTTCTGAACGCTATCACCATCTTGCTCCATTAAATAGACTCTAAATTGCAAATTGTTGCAGGTAATGAAATCGATTTGACTTTCGAAGTGGAGGAAGATCTAATTTTCATCTCATTTATATAGCCTTGTGTCATCTTTAACATGTTTAACTATTTTCCAAACGTCTAGCTCTCACATTGAAATCGAATCAGTTCCCAACTGAACGTGAATTGTAAATAATCATTTTTAATATCCGAGTTTTCACCCTAAAAGGAAAATAATAAAATGATAACATGAATGGGTATATGTTTTGTGGTAGCACTTTGAATTTATAGTATGAGATACTTTCCGTGTAATATGCGACTACATTCAATTTTATTCTATACTTTACCTTGCACTTGTTATTACATTACCTTAGAATTGAATACTACTACTAGTCTACAACATCTACTACTACTACTACTACTACTACTATTCCTGCTATTACCGCGACTACTACTACTTCTAATACTACTAATCCTGCTATTACTACTACTTCTAATACTATTTCTACAATACTACGAATGATGATAAAGCTTATTCCTATACAGTCTAAAAACAATGGAAGAATGGGAATCGAATTTAGTTGATCAATGAGCTCCGATGGCTCATCCGTCTTGTAGCCGGCAAATCATGGACATAACATAGTGTTATGAACTTCACATTTACATCCCATACGTTACATCCTTGAATACCGTCTCTGAACATGCTAAAGGTAATTCCCTGGTGGATGGAATATATAATCATTAATTGTTTGTACACCACATCTTCGATCAACCCAAACTGACGGGATAAATAACGCGTCATCAAACACCCCTTTTTGTCCCTGCCCCGGTAACCTGCTTTGGATGCAGGGTAGGTATCAAATTGTGTTTGAATTTCACTCAAAGATCGCAGGTTCAGTCGCAAGATCAAAAGACGTTCCTGTTCTGTCAACATGAATGAAAAGGATCTCTGCCGATATAAAACACTTCGCGCCTCGCCTACGAGATCCATCAATTTTCATTCACGTCGTGAATTTTTATCGTTGAGTTTTCAATGGGAGGTTATACACGCTCAGGAAAAAGGTGCAGTCTTGCACCTTGCAACACCTTGAACACCCTTTAGCGTACGCTATTACATTTATTTCATCCGTGTGCAAGATTTTACAAAATATTTCAAAATAGCGGCAGCAGTGGGATTCAAAACGGTACAATGCATGAAGAATCGCTTCATAGCAGACCAATTACCAATTGAGATGTCTGTCTATTATTATTGAGCGAGCGACAATTTTTTCTATAGGGACTGTAAGAAGACAAAAAAATGGAAAACAAAAGGACAAAGGCGAATACACTGGGATGTTGTTTATGAGAAATGTATTGACACGGTTGACGGGTTGGATTCCATGTTTGATGTATTATAAATCAGCCCATCGGTCGAAGGCACCTATATAGCAGCTCAGTCGGTCAATTGACTGCCTTGGAATACAGCTATCCTTCGCGGTGCGGATTTAAACTTCACAAATTCCTTATTATTGAATTTTTAGGAATATAGCCACTGTTTGAAAAGGGGTGCAATATTGCGCCCAAAAAAGGTGCTCTCCGTGTTGCATAACTCTGCTACCTTATGGGTGCAACGTATTGCATAAGCTTTGCAGCCTCAAACGTGTAATGTTGCTCCCTTCAAGGTGCAAAATTGTACCGATGTTTTAGTGAGCAGAATTAGGTGTTCCGTGATCTAGATTTTGGTTTCTGGTTGTGAGGATATATTGCATCTCTTTTTCGAAGCAACAGAATAAATTTAATTTTCTCGAAATCTAGTGAAACCCAATTTCAGTCCTTCTTTCACCAAGTTTAGAGCTATTGAAATAAGAACAGGCGAACATAAAAAATACGACTGCAAAGTTTGCAAATTTGAATGAATAACGCGGTCGTCACGATGTTGTTTTTATTTCAATCAAATTTGCTGCTAATTTTATTCATGTCTTGGTTATCAAAATTAGCAGATCAGTATAGGACATATAGTATTTCTAAAAAAATTGTTTCGAATTATCTGACAGTCACAAAAGATGCTAAAAAATTGCATTCAATGAAGAATTTAAATTAATTAAGAACATATAAAATATTACATAGTCTTTATTCAAGAAATTCGATAACTGAAGAAAACATTTATCTCGTCCTTTGACCTTTATGCACAATCCTTTACAAATCTAGTGCACGAAGTTTAAAACTTTTTAAATTCACTTTCAAAATATATTAGAAGCAGAATGTAAAGCGAGTTAGGGCGTGATGCAAGTTAAGCACACGGGATTAAACCCCGTGACAGTTATCACATCATCGCTGATATTCTGGGAACTAAATATGGGCACACCCTTTTTTCAATTTCTTCGCAGTTGTTTGGCGCTAATATTTGCATCAATTATTCTCGGGATGGTTTCTTTGCTAAACCTCGGAGACAAAAAAATCAAGACTTCTTTTTTAGCTTCTGTATACATGCTTGCGGGATGTTATCTCAACGTGATTAAATTGCTTTTTCCATTATTTATCTATAATTAATGTTACACCTGAGAGACAGCTAGCGGGTATACGCCAGAGGAAATTGACAAACCTGAAGTCTAAATTTTAGATTTAATTACTGTCACTCTACGATATAAATGCGCATTTTAGCTTGCCATTACAAATAATAAATTGGTCTACGGGTTAGAGGCATGATGGAATGAAGATTGCTGGGTCCCGGAGTATTTGGTAAATAACTTTGTTGGCAAAACTAGATTTATTTGGTTTGAAAATTGCCTGTGGACAGTTACTGAGCTTCGCAAAAACTTTTCTCATGGACGCTTCCTGCGTTCATACGTGCTGTATTTTAAAATAACCATTACTTTTAGCTGTTGATTATGACTAGATATTTTCCTTTCTTTATGTGTTTTGTTTTTAGACCTGTTCTATTTATACTTACGTCTATTTGGACTCAATGTAGCATCAAAACGAGGTTAGTTTGAAGAAAGGTTAGTAGGATAGGAGCATTTTCTATCCCCAGTTCATAAACAGAATTTGTAAATTGAACATTTGTCGAACGGCGCTTTTGATGTGTGCGATCAAAGTATTTGTAACTTTAATATAATAATATTGTGTTAGAGGCAGTAAAAGAGAGATAAAAAACCCCAAAGATTGTTAGTGGGACGGAGTGAGTGAGTGTGCCTGTGTGTGTCGGTAAGTGTGTGTGTGTGTGTGTGTGTATGTAAGTGAGTGTGTGTTAGACCTGCGATAGTGGGTATTTCAGCTTGAATTCAGTAAAGAATATATAGTCGCTGATGGCTGCAAATTGAAATGTGCTGAGTTTTCGCCAAATATCGCATATAACTTTAATTTATACCCTTGTAGATGATGAAGATGAAAGGGAGTGTATAGTATGTGCATGTGTGCGTGTGTGTGTGTGTGTGTGTGTGTGTGTGTGTGTGTGTGTGTGACTGTGTGTATGCGTACCTTTGAATGTGTTTGTTCTCGGGACATGTATGGTTAATTCCGTCTTCTGATCTGATCTCTGCTAAAGTAATTTAAATCTCTGTAAATTATAACATGTCATCACTCATCGTCAGTAATATCCTCATACTAAGCGATATTCGGCAAAAAGGTCCATTTGCAAATATGAAACTGATGAAAGATTGAATCAAAGGATGATATTACCAACAAGTTTTTATGTTTTTGCATAAACTAGACATTTGACATACATATGAAAATATGACTTATTCAAATAAAATACAATCATGCAACGTGATAAATCATGATTTTATGTGACTTAAACTTTGGAAGTTACTATTTTAGGTCGTCGACGGTATAAATTGATGTAACTCACACCTTGAAGAAAATGTGTTCTCTCAATTATATTACTTTAAACACCATACATGTATTTGAGCGGTAACATTAAATGGTATATACGATAGTTGTTGCAAATTATGTCATACTTCATATCGTATTTTAGATGTATAACCACACATATTTCATTGCGCTAAATAATTATGAATATATAATGATTTATTGAATAGTGCTGACCTTTGCAAATTTCACACATAAAACACACACACACACACACACACATAACGCCAAACAAGAGTGAAACATAACAAATCCGTATTGAATTGAAATGTTAATATCAAATAGAATTCATCAGGTTGTATTTGGCTTATTCTATTCAATAACGTGACCTGTAATATCCGGAAAGGTTTATTCCAAAGTCGCTTAAGCCCCGGTCACACAGGACCCCGGAAGCAACACGATTCACCCCGACTCTTTGTTAATTCACAGTTAACTGCCTCAGAACAACGAGTCGGGGTGAATCGTGTTGCTTCCGGGGTCCTATTTGACCGGGGCTTTAGCGGGCCGTTAAGCCCCGGTCACACAGGACCCCGGAAGCAACACGATTCACCCCGACTCTTTGTTAATTCACAGTTAACTGCCTCAGAACAACGAGTCGGGGTGAATCGTGTTGCTTCCGGGGTCCTATTTGACCGGGGCTTTAGCATATAATACCTGAATCATTCTTAGTTTCCAAATAACTCATGTACTAATGTCTTTCAGTTGACTCTAATTTAATAAGCTTAGACTAATGTATTGCAATATGCATGTTATGATTAGGTTTTGCGAGAGAACACGACGAGTCTGGTCTGAAGTTCTTAAAGCACACAAAAATGCGATCTCCCTGTTGAATTCAGATTAGAATATGTTATCAGATTCTTTTAAAAAAATTAAAATAATTTCCCCTAAAGGTTCAGCGTTTATCTAATTTGGAAAACATACTGTTAGCGAAGAAATACGGGACAAGGATGCTTTCCAAAATTGAAGGTTTTTTGGTTGACGCTGGAATCAAACACTTAAGTGTTAGCATATTTCATCCATCCGTATTTTTGTGTTCACGGAGCGTCTATTAAATTTTCTGAACGTTGGACAGATGTTGGATATAAACATAAAAAGTGATTGTGTCCTTAGAATGTAAAGTTCATGGGAAGTATTCAATGAATGATTTTGAACAGGGAACATTCTTAATTCCTCGTCTAGTCTTCTTGGTGTATCTGTGCGTACTCTTAAAAAGAAGATTGTACCCAAACATAATTATTTTTCAACAGAAGCAGAAAAAAACAATTGGTGAGTATAACAATACAGTTTGAAGAAAATCGGACTAGTAATAAAAAAGTTTTAAAAAGATTAATTTAAGATTTGAAAAGATGGGCAAATCACTGGAAATTTCCAGAGATGTTGCTAATTTGATGACATCATGGGTGCACAACTAACCAGAGTTTTTATTATAAATAATGCTGAAAATTAATCATTTTTACAGAAAGTTGCAAAGTTTGTATGAATGTAAACATGCAAATAGTATATATATATATATATATATATATATATATATCATACAAATATTCTACCGTTAAAATTTTGAGGAAATCATATTCTGTGGAAAAAAGTAACGTTTTATGACATTGATATGAATGTAATAAATGGTCGGTTGTGCATATATGACGTCATCAGTTGCCAATTTGTCTAGATATATAATCATTAATAATTTTCTTATTAGTTTCAATTTTTCTCAAACTTTTTTTGTTCCGCTCATCTGATTTTCCTGCTCATGTTGAAGAAATACTATTTTGGGGTAGGCTCTCCTTTCAACTATGCTTAGCCCACATATGTGTCCACGACACCACATTGGAAGCTAGTCACATAAGGCAAAAAAAAATGTGTGGATATCCCCAAAATGTCTCAGTCAGACAAGAAAAAAGTCAGACAAGAAGAAAGATAACCCCACACCACATGGTGCAACCGCAAATCTTTTTAAATGTTTACTACACCATGCAAGCTCTAATTTTTTTCCAGAAGAAAAAAGTGTTTTCTATTAATTTAAATTGTTTTTGTATCAGATTTCATTTACAAAATGAGACTTAGACTGGAATAAACTCTGGTAAAAGGCCGGAAAAAAGTTTGAAAATTATCTTTCAAGTTTTACGTTACATGATTGTTAATTTTTAAATTTTACTGAAAATTACTTTCTAAAAATAATCTATATATATCATGTTTTCCTAAAATCTTAATGCGATTCGTTTTATTTCAGTGAAAAGCAAAAACACTTGATTTTCCCTTATATTTACCTTATCTGCAAAATGAAATACAACCAGCTCGTTTGACATGCGACTGGCTCTAGGAGACTTTTTCAGGATTTGACGAGGCCTAATTTAATCTACATAAGTCGACTGACACGCATGATCTTATAAATCCCTCGTATGCATTATTCTATGAAATAATCAAATAATATTTTTTTCCATCCATATCCCAATTGATAACATGAGCCTTATCGGAGGGATTAAGATAAATTCGAGAATTCCCCTTCGATTTTACCTTGGTAACTTACTCAAGATTTTGGATTTTGTTGTGTCAAAGGAGACCCAATGCAATGAATATCAATTTGCTGAATAGAATCTTTTAAATCTGTTTATTTTTTCAGTCAATTTTATTCGCTGTGTAATTAAATTTCATGTTCTGATACAGCCAATAGGCGTTTCCCTGATTCTTTGAAGGGGCCATTGAAATAAAATTTTCTAAAGTGTGAAACAGGCAAGAAATAATGTTTGCAAATAATATAAGCTCCAAGAAAAGTTGGACTACAGTTTGCCTAACACGGACAACATAATTATTGTCCACTGAACTATTGGTTATATTTTAACCAACATGAGCAAAATGCCACTACGAATTGGACATATTTCTTACCAATAGTTACCAAAATGAGCAAAATTCCACCATAACTTGTGCATATATTTACCAATCGATTATACACATTTACGCAGCAACAAAGGCACAACATACATAAACGTTACCCCACTTGCTCAAATGAAAAGGAAAATGTCATTTTGACGATCAACTCAAAGTCCTATTTATTTACACGTTCTTTTAAAGTATAATATCTTCAATTTCTTTTTACTGCATTTTGTGTTGCGGTTTCGTGAGGTCAAAAACAATCACCCTATTACTTTTATTCCTTTAATCAAGATTCAAAAGGAGGATCAAAAGATTAATGGATGACTGTTACTGTTTTTCTTCATTTCACTCCATTTTGCTTTGAAATTATTCCGTTCTCTAATATTTAAGCCGATTAATATTTCCTCTGAGCCTGCCAATATAATCACAAATTATTGAAAAGATATATCGTCATCTATAAACACAACAAGTTTATATATCAGAGTGAAAATTGAACTTCGAGGAGATATGGGTTACCAGAGCGATTTAAAGATGGAGGCGCCGTGGTGTAGTGGTCATGACTCTCCCCTTTCAACCAGAGGGTCGTAGGTTCGAATCCCACCCATGGCGTTAATTTACTTCAGCAAGAAATTCATTCACATTGTGCTGCACTCAACCCAGGTGAGGTGAATGGGTACCTGGCAGGAATATTTATTGCTTGAAATGCCAAGTGCGCTAATGAAGTGGCTGCCGGGCTAAAGCCATGGTAATAATGTTGCAATTGTAGAGCGCTAAGAGAATTCTTCATAAAAAAAAGTTGATAAGCGCTATATAAAAGCCGTTCATTATTTAGTAAGATCGCTTAAGTGTGATTATTGGACATAGTGATACCCATGAACCCTATGGCGTCGCACATCAAAACCACTGTGAAGGAAAGCCTGGCCTACACTAATCAAAGAGTAAAGCTGCTTCTATATTATGTTTCCATATTTGGCAGACTAAAATTTTTAGATATACATGTATTTACGATGTCACTTATGTTGACTTGCTCCCATATTGTCTTGGTATTTTGTAGCAACCCATTTTTATCTAGAACTTTATCATTCTATTCATTACTTATTTCGTTATAAGACGTCAATTCAAACGATCCTCTTTGTTGATTAAGGAATTTAAAGAAGTAACTTCATTTAAAGATATTGATGTGTTACCTCATTCATGATAGTAGATTGTCAAATCTTATAGTTATTTTTTTTTATTGTACTGTAAGACAATGCATCAACCCACTGGATACACAATTAGTAATACACTGTGAAAAAAATGTTGGGCAAAAATTCAACCCATCCACCAGTTGATAATTTTTTCTCATTATTTGTTAAGCAAAATTTGACATATCCTTGGGTTAATTGTAGACTACACTTACTGTAGGGCAAAACATTTATCAATTATTTGGTAAGTAAAAATATTTGTTTATTATTGAGCATAAATATTTGATGAGAAGGCCTACAAGTTTGCCAAACAGTTGATTCGGTTTAATTTCCACCCAATACTCTTTGCGGTGCACGCCTTGAACATAAAACAAATAGACTGGAACATAATTAAAAACGTTCTATTTTATAGAAATACGTGATCCCATTATCAATGAAATGCTTTTATTTTAGAAAATGGGTTACTTAGTCCTTTGACGACCAATGCCTTAAGCGCTCAACATATTAAGCCGACCCGAGGGACGAAATGATATTTTCCACCAAAAGGAGCCGATCAATTTTTTTCCATTACCTAGTAAATATTTTTTTAACTGTCAATAACTACTTTCTGCCCCCAATTTGATTATTAAAGTCGTCAAAAAAATATGACACGGTGAAAAACATTTTTTTTTCGTGTTTCGTGTTTCCGGTTTTTTGTATTTTCAAAGTATACTTGTGGGAATCGATGGAGTAGCAAACGAGGAAAACATCAATTCTATATTCAGATAAATGGGACTAAAACTCTATCGTGCATTAGGTGATATCTTTTTGCTGAGTGTCTGTTGAGATCAACCTCAAGCCATGCCAGAATCAAGGAAATTATCTGGCTTTTAAGTAACGTTTGAGCTGATATTAAACCATATAAACAGTCGTCAAGAATTCAATATGTTCAAAGATTTACATCAAGTTTACGAATGAAGAATTAATTTAAGGTTTGATTTATCAAAATTAAATAAAATCCCCTGAGCTACTATAATTTCTTCCCTCCCTTTTTTAGGCCCCTGAAATGGATCATGGCGACTTTTGTATGCTCGTCATTCATTACGTCATTGGCCAATTTGCACCATTGTATCTCTTTGGTAATTCAAACAAATTATCAAGCTTTTAATCAGGGTCTCGTAAAAAGAGGAGGACGTCATCAGTTTCGATACCAATATTATTCTTATTTTTATTCTTTATCGTGTCCCATATTTGGAGCCGTCAGTGTATTCAATAGAGCATGAAAATGACAGTTTAAAGTGATTCAGAATTTCGTCAACGACCTTTTAATATTCACGTTTGAAGATTACAAAGTCGGAATACGTGTAGAACCCTATTGAGAATCGCTTTTCCAAGAATGTTATTTTTGCTTTATCTACAAGATCAAGTCCTCTATACATGGGGCTAAAGAGGTGCTGTTTTCGCATCGTGCTTAATGCCGTATCATATTTCATGAGGCTCATGAATCCATATTCAGCTGAATGCATATTTGGTGTTATTCGCATTATCCGTTCATAAATCTTAATTGGCTGCTAATGGGGAAGTAATACAACCCACTCTCTATCCCTGTGTCGCGACAAAGGAGGTCACAGATCAAAGAAGCGTCATCTTTTAAGGTCCCAAGGGATTTAGTTAAGATCATAGACCGCCTGAGTCCATGCTTGAGGCAGAATTTTGACAACCTAACACAGGGTATAAGGTAATGGCTAATACAGGATCATATGCAGGTGTCAGAATCATAATAACTATGATATAATAGGCTAACAAATGTTACATAATTATAGGAGGAAATTGGCAAATGATGATAAAATTTTGCGAATATGCTGTCGAGATTACTTTGAGTTAGAAATCAGAAGGTTTATAATACTAGAAGTGCTATTACGCAGGAGCACTAAGGGCATTGGTCGTATAAATGGCTCTCGCCAAAACTCTTTGCATTTACCCTTTTGCAATAGGTTTTGAATATGTGCTGCGTTTATCAATTTATCGACAAGTCGAAAACCGACGTAGGAACTGCGTCGATGCATTGTGCAATGGACACGAGAAATTAAATGTGCTTATGTTTTCAGTTGTCTGGCGGGTGTCTTTTCAATATCACAGAGTGAATGATTCCTGACCGACGTCTAACCTTGTTTAAAACAATCCCAACATGTTAAATGAGCTTCTCGTGGACTGAAACCTGTTTCGGAAGGCAAAATTTTTGAATTTTCTATATACAAAGTCCTCTGAACCCCATAATTAAAAAAAAAAAAAACAGGTTGCATTTCTGGGGGGGGGGGTAATAAACATATTGGATGGCTCGGGAGCCATTAGGACCTCTTTAGAAAATCTGATTATGACGGATTCATGAGTTGATATAAGTAATATAACCAACAAATGTATAATTTACAAAGCTAACACTTTGAAAACGAAATCAACAGCTTGTGTTTTATCAATTTCCGTTTGCTTTGTCTATTGCAAAAACAGAAATGCATTGTTCTTCGCGTTCCCCGATTAATGCATAAAAGGGTGCAATTTATTTTTGTTATAATATGAATTTGTATTGAAACACATGGTACCGAAAGGCGAGAAGGGGACACACTATTTTGCACAAAATACATTGTTTGCCAATATGGCAAGGACTTTGCCTGTCGTTATTCCATACAAAACACCAAAAATGAACAATGAAATCTGTAAAAACGGATTACCAAAGCTAAATTCACCAATATTATTCTTTATACGAAGTGGGAGTGGAATAAAATCGAAATCTTTATAACGGTACCCACAGACATATTAGAACTCTCACATTGGTATGTAGGATAGCATGATGAGTTTGCAGAACTAAATCCCCCTCCATCGGGTTTGAACATGCGATGTTGTTTCAAAATAATGGGACTCGTTCACAAAATCGTGGTGATAGATATTGTGGCCTTTTATCATGATGGTATTCTGAAAATGTATCGCATAAGCTTTAACAACATTATCAATACCATGACAGTAATGATGCTTCCCATGTCAGCCAGCAGATCAGGAAGATGTCATCAGACAATATGCCCAATACCACATGAAGCGTTGTTATGGGTAGCGGACAGGGGAAAGTTCAAACAATGACTCGCTGGTGTCGTCAGTCATAGTGATCAAGGATATTAATGCAATATATTCTACTTACAATTCATACAGATCAAAATAATATGAGGTCTTAGCTAAGTTTACATTGACTTTCTTGTACAATTTTCAATTGATACAATATCACTGGATATGTATATATCTATATATGCATTAGATTAAAAAAATTGTACCTCTCTTTCTATAAACAAAACAATGATTTTATATGTCAATGAATTTAAATGAATAGATTTCCAAATTATCCATATTTTCCCACATGTGAACCTTATTACATCGAATGATAAACTGATTTTGCACAATTACACTGGCACAATATCACACGAAGCGTTGTTATGGATAGCGGGATGGGAAAAGTTCAAACAATGCCTCCCCAATGTCGTCAGCCATTGTAATTTAGGATATTCATGCATTATGTTCTACTTAAAATACATACAGACCAAAATAATATGAAGTTTTAGCTAAATTTACATTGACTCTCTTGTATAATTTTTAATTGATACAATATCATTGGATATTTGTATATCTAGAAGAATTCAGACACCACTGACAATTTTAAGGCACGTCTAAAAACATTTTTATTTAAAAAAAGCCTTCAAATGCTGAGTTCAATTTTAATTTCTTTGCTGAGCACATGTACTTAATAACTATTGTTTCTCTCTTTGCTTTTTCTCTTTAATCAGCGCATAGAGACATTGTATGTGATATGCGCTTTATAAGTATAGTATATTATTATATAATGCATTGAATTAAATGGTACCTCCCTTTCTATAAACAAAACAATGATTTTATATATCAATGAAGTTAAATGAATAGATTTCCAAATTATCCATAATTTACCACATGTGAACCTTATTACATCGGATGATAAACTACTTTTGCATAATTACACGTGCACTTTTATCGTATGTATTTATCTTACACTCAGATGACTGACACACTAACATATAAGGTAGAAAATGGCACCCCGTCTGTGACGTGCTCCTCCCATGACTACAGTGTATCCGATACAGCAAAAGGCGCCGAGGCAGACCGTTACAGATAAAATGTGACAGAGTGATATAAGTTTATGGTTCAACAGTGGCACCAATATTTGGGAATTATGCGTTGACTATCTGGACATTCCCGACGAATGAGAGCGCATTGATTGACTTGCTATAACCCAAACAGGCCCCCCCCCC
>BQKZ01006375.1:4781-18091 GCA_036244855.1 Temnopleurus reevesii | reverse complement strand
CAATCATCCGACTACTTACTTATAAATTGTTCGTCCCTATGTAAAAAAAAAAATGATAATGATGCTAATCAAGATAAATGGTTGAATTGGATCTTAATGCGTTTTTTCCTCCTATGTTTTGGTTACATGTAGAATAACTGTTAACGTATCAAGCCGACCAATAATTCAATAATAGCATTCAAGTCTGTTTTTATCAACGACGCTGAGTTATGATAATAGAATTGACTATTCTGACTTACCCCTGCATGTGCAAATATCTTTAAATGATTTAAATTGAGATATTCTGTAATCAAAGATTACTCAATTCCCGTCTCTTGCGGGTAAAGTGTGAAATACAAATAAGTAAAACTATATGTCAATTTTGAAATGCACGCCAATGACTATATAAATTTGCGACATTGAAATTGAAATTGAAATTGATTTATTAAACTTCATTGACATAAAAAATCAATATTTTGTTCACATAAAGGAAAATACATTAATGTCTTTTTGTCAATACGGGTTTTAGCACCATTCATATACATGATATAGAAAATAATTTGGCCGTTGATACATAATTCGAAAAAGTGCGATGTGTTTTTGTCAGTTGCCAACGGGAGAAATTAATTGTTGATTCGTCGCGATAGTTTTGATGTCTGCTCAAACGGATTTTCTGCAATTACTCAGCTACCTTTCCAAATCAAGCTGATTGAAATCCCATGCAATTAACCTTGTGTATTGTGAAAAGATAACATGTGCATTTCTACCCCGTGTCCATAATTAGGCACCCAAGATTCGAATTAACACCTGATTCACCCGAGATAGAATCCCCAGATCTCTATATTAGGAAATGGGATGAAAACTCGTTTAAGCGCTCGATATCTCTACTTATACAAGTTGCGTTTTTATTTGTTTAGAAAAAAATATATATCAAGGGTGCAAACTATCTTCTAAAGTTGCTATAGTTGATGCACCATTGTACACAACACTTTTTGATATCCCCCCCCCCCCCCATTTCGGACCCCACATCTTAAAAGGCACGATTTCGAATCCTCTTAGCAAATACCGGAGTGCGATATCATACTTTTTGTGGTCCGATTTTTCACCTAATATAATGCAGTATTGCACAAAAAAGGTGACGTAAATGCTGCAGTTTTATTGTTATTCTTTCGTGTGTGTGTGTCAGTTGGGGGACATATTCTTTAAACCCCTTTACCTACCCCTCTTAAATGATTTGAATTACTTTTTATCCGATGGCCAGCTCCACTATCAGCATCACTTACCGCCCAAGGGACTGCCTTGGGTCACAACCCCGAACACTGATTGGGCAGTATACGTGCACACACACGGTCGAAGTGTCGCCTTCTTGTCAAATCTCGTACCAAACTGACCCGATGGTCATCGTGTGAAATGAAGACTAGCAAGTGCTAATTTAGATACCAATTCACCAGGATAGAATGGACAAAGATCGGGGACAAAATAGACAAGCTGTCACAATAGCCATGATAACTATATAGATGAAATGGGGTAGGTCATGATTTTAAACGTATAGATCAGTTCTGAGAGAGGGCTAACAAGAGCTAATTTCTTCCAAAACTGATCTATAAGTTTAACATCCTTATCTACCCTATTTTCAACGATTTAATTCTATCATTTCTCCAATGTACAGCTCCACTATCAACAGCACTTACTGCCCAAGGGACTGCCTTGGGTCACAACCCCGAACACTGATTGGGCAGTATACGTGCAGACACACGGCCGAAGTGTCGCCCACTTGTTAAATCCCGTACCCAACTGACCAGATGGCCATCGTTTGAATAAAGACGAGCAGGTGCTAATTTAGATACCAATACACCAGGGCAGAAGGGACAGAGGTCCGGGACAAAATAAACAAGCTGTCACAATAACCATGATATCGTCAGCGTTTTTACGAACCGGCCTATAACTACGGTGGCGCTACTTGAACACGTAGAAAACCCGACATAGCGTCAAATACAATGACATGCCACTTGAATTCATGTTATTTCAATAGCTTTTATTTCAATTGTTCAATTGAATTGATACGACTGGTTCGTGCAACCACCCCTGGCTAGTTCGTAAAAACGGTGACAATATAGATGAAATGGGGTAGGTCATGATTTTAAACGTATAGATCAGTTCTGAGAGAGGGCTAATAAATGCTAATTTCTCTAAGAAATGATCTATACGTTTAAAATCCTTGCCTACCCTATTTTCAACGATTTAATTTTATCATTTCTCCAATGGACAGCTCCACTATCAAAAGCATTTACTGTCCAACATACCCAAGGGACTGCCTTGGGTCACAACTCCGAACACACACTGATTGGGCAGTATATGTGCACACACACGGCCGAAGTGCCGCCTACTTGTCAGATCTCGTACCAAACTGACCAGATGGTCATCGGTTGAAAGGAAGGCTAAAGCAAGTGCTAATTTAGATACCAATACACTGGGACAGAAGGAACAGAGGTCCGGGACAAAATAATTAAGTTCCATTCAAGCTTTCACAATAACTAAATGAAATATGGCAGGTAATGATTTTAAAAGTGTAGATCTGGGGGTGTTTCATCAAGATTTGTCGCAGCGACAAGGAGTCATTTCCCGACAGTTCCCATAGCAACTGTCAGCGATAGTGCTTTTCATCCAATCACAATCAAGGAATTTGTCAGCACTGGCTAATTGTCTCTGCGACAAATCTTGATGAAACACCCCCCAGTTCTGAGAAAGAGCTAACAAGTGCTAATTTCTCCAAGAACTGATCTATACGTTTAAAATCCTTACATCCTCACTATCAAAAGCACTTACTGCCCAAGGGACTCCCCTGGGTCACAACTCCGAACACTGATTGGGCAGTATACGTGCACACACACTAGATTGCAAGCACATACCCTAGACTTTCGGTGTGTGCATGCGCAGATCGTGATACAGAGTGTGCATATTGTGTGACTACATCACACATGAAGACACGCAATGCATACCCTGTATCACTCTATGTGTGTGCGCACAACGAAACCCAAGGGTCTGTTCTGGCAGACTACACACACACGGCCGAAGTGTCGCCTACTTGTCAGATCTCGTACCAAACTGACTAGATGGTCATCGTTTGAAATGAAGCCTAGCAAGTGCTAATTTTAGATATACCGATAAACCATGGGCAGAACGTTTTGGGACAACGTAAACAAATTCCATTCAAGCTTTCACAACAAAATATATGCACACAAAACATTCCTTCCTGTATATACTTGATATATCATATTCTCTTCATATAGGCCCATATTATTTTTTGCATTCCCTGATTAATTAGAATTACCTTTCTCCACTTTTCTATAAATAGTTAAATAAATCGCAGTTATTTTTATTCTTAACAGATAAATAAATACAGATACCCTGTCCTGGAAAATAACTGAATCATCATAACATGTAATTGTGAATTGTTATTTCAGATTGAAAAGAATTTTACTTGTTAATATTATTCATGATTTTCATGTCATTTTATTGTATGATCAGAACATTGGGACAAAATAGCAAATTTGCTGATCTTTTTTCCAGTATAGACAAATGTGAATGAATGATATAAGTAAACAAATAAATATGAAACCTTGAGAACATGTCTTGCCTTGCTCTTGGCTAAACTAATAATCATTAATCACTGGCAGACTGGGGCACATGTGTCTATGCGAATGGACGTAATTACGAGATGGGTAGATTCTGTTTGGTAACTTGCCTAATGAATAAGCTCTAATCAGGTTTTGAATAAAAACCTTCTGCAGAAATAAATAGATCATAGGACAAGTCTGTCTCGAGGCAGAGAGTTTCTGAGAAAGTTCTTTTGCTAAATCCAGTCTCATGTGTTTTTCAATAATAGAACTGATTGGAAATAAAACTCTTGCGCAATTAATCTATATTTCTCATACTCTAAAACGTATTTGAAAATTAAGGTAGATGTGTAAATGGTGTGCTTTGTCGACAACATACAAGCATTAATACCAAAAGACTTTTATCACTTGGAATTTAACATTAACTATTCACATTTAATGATAATATATAGCATCTAAACACGCCATCTCTCTAGTCACATATTCAGAGGCGCGAGACAAATTGTCTAATATTATTGCTCAGCCATAGCATAACTACCAAGAAGGCTCTTCTGCAATTGAAGGAATAAATTCCTCCTACCGGTACCCATTCACCTCATGTGGGTTGGGTGCATCACAATGTGGATTATTTTCTTAATGAAGAAAATTGCCGCCATGGGTGAGATCCGAACCTACGACCCTCGGGTTGAAAGGCCAGAGTCAGAACCACTACACCACGACACCTTGAATGACTCTAAATAAGTTTCCGCTATCGTTAAGATTGTTATAATCTTTGTTCAAACCAGTCAAATATAATGGATGGTTCTATAAATATAAAGTTATCTAATGTCGCTATTCTTTTTATGGTTGTGTTCGTGCTTTTATGAAAACATTCGTACATGGTAAAATTATTTATGATTGTTATTTGGCAATATGCATTGTAAAATTAATAACATGAACAAAGTAAATTAGGCAACGATCTCGCCATTATTCAAAGCTCCTAAACTGTCAATCACAGTCGAGTTCCAGTGTGCCTTTAGAGAATAACGTGGGTACTGTCCTAGATATAATATATGACTCTGTTCATCACTCATCAACATTTTTGTTTTCACTCGTGAACAATTTTTCCCAAAGAAGTGTTATTTCTATAGTCTTCTAAGAAACGCCCATATGACATTTTTGTTATCTGGCACTATCATTTTCTTTCAAACACGCAAATGAAACGCAATTTAGACTTTGGAATACGGACGAGTAAAATGAAAAATCATCTAGTATCTATTAAGCAACATAAACTTAGCGGTCATAGGTCAATACTGTCACTTTGGTCACTTTGTCATAAGAATCACCTGTCTTGCGTATGATCCTTACAAATATATGAGCGTAACTTTGCACTAGGCAAAGCCATTACCCGTCGAGTAATTCCATTAATGACTATATATGAGTGGTTGATGAGATATTGGGGAATAATACAACAAATTAAACAGGGCGCCAAAAGATAGTTCAATTGCAAACACATCTGCATCGACGATCTAAATCGAGACTTCGTTCACACAGAACTGGGTTAAAGTTTACAGTCAATATATCCACTCAGGCTAGGACCTTTCGAGGACCTATAATATACTGGACAATCTACAGATCGAAGGAAAAACAGCGAAGGCGATATAAACTATTTCCTTGAAATTAAGTTGTACGCCAATCTAATGTCCCGTTATACTGTTATTCAGATTGGAACCGGCTTGTGATTGTCGTGTCCACTCAGTTCAATACACGGCGTACATATCTATTGTCAATGACCCTTTTTATTTGGCGGAAATAGTTTATATCGTGTTCAGCAAATTTGCAAGTAGCTCGTAAAAAAAACCTTCCTGCCATTTACCATTTATTCAACTACAAGCTATGTATGTAGAAATGTTTTTTATTTATATAAAATGAATGTTTTTATGTTCGTTTTTTAATTATTATATGGAAAATAAAACCAATCAACCCACGTCAATGACCGATAATTCCAAACCTGCATTCTCCTAAAGACTGACTCACACCTATGCGTTTTTAGCTTGCATCGGCCGAGCGTATTTGGAAATAAAAAAAACCACTCCCTAGACGCACAGCATACGAAGATCAGACGATAAACTAACATTCCACCGTATGAACTGCGTCTTTGTGCGTCAAGGGAGCGCTTTTAATTGTCAGAAACGCTGGGCCGACGCAGGCTAAAAACGCAAAGATGTGAGTCCTCCTTAAATGACAAAATCTCTCGACCGATGCTGGAGGTTATGGACGAGCAATCACAATCGACAATGACCATAAAATTACCCGCTATCATATAACTTCTCAACCGTGGTCGTCGCCCTCTTCGCCTTCCATCATCCTAATGATGATGAGAGATGGCGTCGAGGTATAATCTGATAACATCTAGTCCTAGTCTCCGCCGACAAAGACCACAAAATCTTATTTCAAATTTAAGACGAGTTTAAAAAGTCACCAGACTGTTTATAGATCAATACGATAAAAAAAATAATGAACAAATTGATTTTGTCGAAAATATCAATTTTCAATGTGTTTATCTATTACGTGTTATTCAAGCATGGTAACCTCCATCATTACTCAATGTATTATTTTACCTGGGGCCCGGTATCACATACCCACATACATTTACATTACTATTTTAATTCTAAAATAGAATTGAGCTCCCTTTTATCTATTTTATAATTCTAAAGTAACTTTGAACCAACTTTTGTATATTGTGAACAGCAAACATTTGGTATTTGACTAACATTTTGTTAAAAAGACAATTTTAGTAGTGCCCCGTCTATGAAAAAAGTACTCAGAGTTCTTAAGACGAACGTATTGAAGAAATGTGCGGTCAAAGAGGGAATTCCTAAAGCGTCAAAACATGGCACCACATAACTAGGATTTGTCTTGAATGGGCAAATTGCTCCTTTTATCTTTTGAAATATGTTTCGTGATGTGAAATAAAGATCGCAATAATGCATTTATTCCATCAACGCGGCGTCTCCGGCTTAAAACCCCATGTACGATACTTTTGCAATGAAATGTAACGAGCGAAAATTAAACCTAAGTCCTAAATTAACGCCCCTGATGGGCTGCAGTTGCATTTGGAGGGCATTTCCAATATTTTCCAATAATTCTTGATTTATTGCAAACTTTTAGTGCAAAAGAGTCCATGGAAAAGGGTGCTTTATAAAAGGTGCTTCTAGGTCGCTTAAAGCGGCCTGAGAGCGAAATATAAGCAAGAGAAAGAGATGATGAGGGGTCGGTCACGGCTGCTGATGTTATCACCGTAAATTGATGTATGGTGTCTGCAAAGTATAATGATCATGTAAAAGCAGTAGCCGAAAGCCCTCCCAGTGTCGGCACTTATCGCGGCAGTAATGTGCCAGCACCGCTCCGCCCGACCTAGTTCACCCCGGGTGTAGGGTGGCTAACGGCTTTATCAGAGCATACACTTCCGACAAGAAGCATGTCACACGTGTGGTGTCAGTTTTCGGTCACTTATTACTTGCTGTCATTAATAATGTGTCTTTTGAGTTAACATAACTAGCAATTACGAATTATCAAGGACTTCAGTAAATACTGGTTTGGTTTGGATTGGTTTTATTTCCCGTAAAGTAATAAAAAGCTACTCAAAATACAAAAAAAAATCAATATAAATAAATACATACAAAAATGAAAAAAATACAAAGATAAATACATGAAATGATTGAAAATTACTGTTGGATCACTCCATTCAGAGCCATTAACATACTATAGCTTTTGTTCTTCCTGGAGATCCAGTATACTTACGGTTAATGTTGCAGTACAAACTAATTACAGCTTTAAAAATAAAAATGATACATACAATTTATATAGCGCACGTGCGGAGTGCTAAAAGTGGTTTGCATTACCCTGGCTTTATATTGTCACCACCAGTGCTCAAGCATTTCAAGGAATCAATAAAATAAATGTGTTTTTACCTTTTTCTGAAAAGAAATAGAAGAGGGAAATTCAGAGAGTTTACCCATGAGAGAGGATTATGATTAAGAGGAGATGAGAGTATACCTGAACCTGCAACATAATAATAATAATAATGAACGGCTTTTATATAGCGCTTATTAACTCTTCATGAGAATTCCCTAAGCGCTCTACAATTGCGGCATTATTACCCTGGCTTTAGCCCAGCAGCCACCATGCAGAGCACTTGGCGTTTCAAGGAATAAATATTCATACCCGGTACCCATTCACCTCACCTGGGTTGAGTGCAGCACAATTCGGATAAATTTCCTGCGGAGGTAAATTGACGACACGGGTGGGATCCGAACCACGACCCTCTGGTTGAAAGGCAATATAGTCGGAACCACTACACCACGATACATCCATGAAGTCATAGTTACCCTCCTTGCTCATTGCTCTAACCTCACAAGGGTGCAAAATTGCACCCTCAAAGGTGCCGCCAGTGCTGCATTTAGTACCCTTATAAGTAAAAAGTTAAACATTCTTTTCTCTAGCTTAGAGTGGATAACTTTGGGGTTGATTTAAGTAAAGAATGAAAAAAAAACTTTAATTTCCGCACCTCACTGAACAAAGAAAAAAGAGTTTTATCACAATTATAGTGACGTCGCAAATATCAAGGATTTCCTTAGGAAGGTAAATTGAAGGGGAGCTGGAAGAATGTCATCAAATCTTGCAATGTTCCTTGGTAATTCATTGCTTTTGTATACGTGTCATGCCCGCGTGGCTTTAGGTGAAAATGGGAATAACACTTTTCGACCTCGAAGGCTTCACAATGTCTCTCAGCGATTTCCGTTTGGCACAGACACAGGCGTCCACCGGGACACCGCATAACACCCAGGGTCTACGCTTTAACGCCGCACTCATCAATCTATTATGAGATGTTCACACTGCCGTCACATTAGTTTATACAGTGTGATTCAAGCAGAGCATTGCCCCCATTTAACGCTATGTCACATTCGCGCACGTACTACTGAAGGGGTGCATGAAGGGGTGTGATTATAATGATAACTTACCCTTGAAAATACCATTATGTAATATAATGTCAACGCCAATCAACCGTTTCCAACTAATAACAGTTCCAATGATATTGCATAATGCCTTTATTAGAAACAAATGCCGTCACATTAATTCATACAGTCTGATTCAAACTGAACAATGCCCCATGTATTATTTTTTTTTTTTTATTTATTAAAACATATTTAATCAGGATAACAAGATCAATTATATACAAGGTAAAAACTGGTTTTCATCTTGGTCCTGGAACAAAACAAATGTAAATAGTAAATGATAATTAGGAATAAATAATACTAAATTCACATCACTAATACACATATGGATTAAAAAGCAAAATGTATTAATGGTCAAGCGCCAGAGTGGTTACAGTTACTGTAGTGAAAATTAATTGACGAAGTGGGTTTTTTTGTATTGTTTTTTAAACGAATGAATGGATTGGGAATTGTGTAGGGCAGGGGAAAGTCTGTTCCAAACCTTCCCACCGCCGTAGCGAAAGCTGCTTTTAAAAAATTCTATATTTGGTTTGGGTAGAGTTACGTTAAGTGAGTTTGATAATCTAGTATTAAAAGAATGTTGTTCAAAGGCCATGTCAATTGCGTTACATAACCGCACCGGCGCCTGACCATGAATACATTTGTACATTAAGCATGCTAAAAAATAATCCCGTCTTTCGTTAATGGTGTGCCATTTCAATTGTCTGAATAAATAAGAACCATCGGTATTGAAATCAAAGTTCTTTAGAACTATTCTGGCTGCTCTTTTTTGTAACCTGAAAATAATCTTTTTATTCATTATCGAACAATTACCCCATGCATACTGAGCATGAATAATTTATTGTATTTAACGCTATGTTACATTCGCGCACGTACTACTGAAGGGGTGCAGAAAGGGGTGTGATTATAATGATAACTTACCCTTGAAAAAAACATTATGTAATATAATATCAACGCCAATAAACCGTTTCCAACGAATAACAGTTCCAACGATATTGCATAACGCCTTTATTAGAAACAAATGCCGCCACATTAGTTTATACACTCTGATCCAAGCAGAACAATGCCCCCATTTAACGCTACGTTACATTCGCGCACGTACTACTGCAGGGGCGCATAGAGGGGTGTCATTATAATGAATCTAATTAGCCTTGAAATACCATTATGTCATCTAAAATCAACACCAAACAACCTTTTCTAACGAATAACAGTTCCAATGATATTGAATAATGCCTTTATTAGAAACAAATGAAAATTTGCATCAACTATTATTCAAATCCTCACTTCTAAGCTAATGGCAGTTCCAACAAATACATCATACAATATCATAGTTAAGTAGCTGACACTCATGAAGCAAAATGAGCTAAAGGTAAACAGGAACGAAATTTCGTTGCTTCCTATATTCATAAACTGGCAATTGATGTCTTTTTCATTATTTATCTGGGGTTTTCCCGGAGAGGTGCACCAGGTACTGAGTTAATATCGTCATTAAACCGCTGAATTTTTCTTATCAAGTTACCATAAATTTTGGTTTGATATATAATATAATCCACACTAACCAAAGATAATTGAATGCTTTGTTAAAAAACTGATAATAAATTAATCATATTTCAGGGGTTTCTCCCGGGAAAACTACCACCCATTGAATTTTCTCGTCAATGTTATAATATTTCAAATCCAATCAACAGCTGTTTAGGATACATTTACCATCTACCAAAGAGGCAACAGTTATCGTATAAAGAATCTGGTTACTATACATATAAACCACTTAGAAGGGTTTGTGTAAGGGAAAGCCCCAACTATTGAAAATGTGATGTGGTAACAGCATCGGAGGTTACCTGTTAAGTTAGCATTCGATTTGTTTATCGATTTCGGCTAAATATGAGACTTGTGAATGCCATTAGTTAACATATTGAGATATTGGTGCTAAACGTTTTAAGAGAAATAGAGCTTCATTTTTAAATATATGTTTTTAATTTATTTACAACATCATCAATTTGATCTGATTTTCCTATTCAGGAAAAATTATTTGTGTGTGTATTCCTCTAGCAAATACAACAATTAGCGTTAGTTATTTGTTTTTCTTTTCGAGAGGGACGCTGCGTAATAAGTCAGTTGATGTGGGTTTTCTCGGAAAATCGCACCAGTCATTGATCATTACACCATCATTAAAGCTATATATGTATAAGGTTAGTTTAGTACGGCCAAAGATGTCGACCTGTTTATATTGGCCACCTGTGTATAGTGCCCACTTTTCTGTTTCTCTTGGGTGGCCACTCTAGATAGATTTGACTGTCACCAAAAAGATGGTAGATGAAGTGGTCAGTAGGGCATGTTGAGTTTTTTTTTTCTCGTAAAGTTAATTAAAGCGCTGAACTTTTCCAGCTTTGATTATATATTATTCAGTATATCCATATCTAACCAAGATAAACAGTAAATCTATTTGCCATATTCAGGAGATGGAGCTGAATGGTATCATACTAGTTTAATTGGTCTATCTGCTGAAAATAAATAACCATCTTTACGGATTACATTATAAAATTAAAAGAAATCAAGTTTCTCACCCAACTAACGTTCATGTGGTACGTTCACATCTAAGTAAGATAAAGAAGCATGCTACTTGGCATTTTTAAAGAGATACTGAATGAAATTATACAAGTTAACCTGCTATCTCTCGGAAATAAGCTTTAGCTTTGACTAAATAACAATATCAAACAGGGAGTGTTTATCATCTACGTTATACTTTTTTGGAATAACCTACCTGAAGACATAAAAAGCTGTTTTACCCTCCTGTCATTCAAGAAACTTGTCAAAACTTACCTGTTCACTTCTAAAGTTAAATCTTACTTACTTTCACTTCTCTCTTAATGCGCCTTGAGCGCTCCACAGAGTGAATTAGGCGCCATACAAATGGCATTACTATTATTTCATTAATACGGTATATTCATATCTACCGTAGATAAGCCATTATATTAGAAAGGTAAGGTAGTCAAGGTTAATGCTCAAAGGAAGCACGTCATTAATGTGGGTATTGTCCAACAAAACAAAACGTCATTATATAGTCATTCAAAACAAAACAAAACGTCATTGATTCGACATAATCATAGAAGCAAAACAAAAAACAAGGCCATGTGTTGGTTTTGTTCACCAGCACATCACCACACATGAAACATTAATGGAGATTCACACTTCCCACACGTCGGGAAACGCCATTTGCCTTTCACTGGCTCTGCTGACGGTCCGTATATGAGTAACGGTTGATTGAAATTTCGACAATAGAAACAAAATTTATACTAAGATAAGCCAGCATGCGTGCGATAATCATCTCCCGAATTCGTGCAAACTAATTTTTGATGCATCCAAAAACAGCTGTGAAGCAGTATACTCGATATGTGTATCATTACTATTATTGATGTATATATGATTATATAGTGGGAACTTTATAGTTGTTGGTTTATATTTTCATACTGGTGATTAAGGCATTTTATTCTGTAATAGACATGGGGGTATTTATTTTTTTCTATTGAAATCTTCAATATGTTCATAAACAGAGCTAGATGCTTTATTTCGACTCTGGTGCTCAATGAAAACACACCGGTTATTCAAAGTTTACTCGGAGACAAAATAGAAACTACGTTAGTTGCAAAATGTCAGATGTGAGCTCGGGTTGCCTTTTAAGTACGTTTGGGTGCGTACAACTTAACACCACCGTTTCCGTTTAAATGCAACCATGCAACACAATTCCTGACAGGCATTGTATTTGCTGGACTTTTTTTTTCAAGAGCTGAAATGGAAAAGCACGGTACAACACTAAAACACTTGAAACAACTTAGCATTAACGCCCTTTCAAATTCTATTCCCGGATGAGCAATCAAAATCGTCTCAAATATCCAGATTCACTTTCAGAATAAAGAAATAAAAAGTAACAATCTAACGAATAAAGGCAACTGCTTTCATTCAAAGCTTTCGTTTGTTATATAACACGATATAAGGTATTTTCGAAAAGTTAAGCCGAACGCAATTTCAATGCGCATTTGTAATCAGGTAATGCGATCGAATTCGGTACCGGCTTGTCATTGTCGTGTCCGTACAGTTGAATACATGGTGTACGGACCCATTGGGTGACTTCAAGTACGGTGTTGAACGCTGGTGTTGGTGTTGCAGCAAAACCAACACCTGCCTCAACGCCAAACTTGAAGTCTGTCGGTGTTTTTGGTACACCTCGCAAGATTCTGACGTATTTCCGGTCGTTTCTGTATCACTTCTGTAAACTGACAAACGGTGTTGGAGCTCGGTTTACGGACCGTTTTGCTCTCTCAACACCAACACCAACACCGAACACCGTACTTGAAGTCACCCATTGTCTGCGTTCTAGTTAACTTTTCGGAAATAGTTTATATCGTGTTATATTTATTGGCAATGGTCTCAGGACGTGTAGAATCAATGGTAAATGACGACTTTGGAAATAATAGGCCTATGTTATTTTACCAATTGACTACCAAATTGTATAATTCCGATACGATTTATGCATGCATGGACTGACTAGTACCAGCCGTATGGGTAAAGGGAAATAGGTGGGACATGGGTTCGATTATCGATATAGACCATTGCTCTGTGGTGAATGATTATGATAATATGACTTATTTTAACAAACATTTTACCTATCACGATAATAATGGCCAGTCTTACAAAAAGCACATGAAATAGATTTATATTA
>BQKZ01006374.1:29439-43203 GCA_036244855.1 Temnopleurus reevesii | reverse complement strand
TGTATTCACGCCACACAAACAATTTTCATGCAATTTATCAAACTGTATTGGATGGGGGTTTGGTGTCCTGTGGCCGATTGCTCGAAATGGTCTTAGCTATCCTCTTCCTGCTAAGACGTCTTGACTTCTTGTGCCACCCGCGTAACATAGACATTAGAGTTGAAACGACTATGTTAAGAGGGTGGCACAAGAACTTAAGATGCCCTAGCATGAAGAGGATGGCTAAGACTATTTCGTGCAATTGGCCCCAGATGCTGAAAACAAATAAGCAGATAATATTTCCTCTTAAATATTGCAACAATTATGTATCAAATGAAGGTAAATGATTTCAATACTTGACATAATATGAACAATAATTTTAAGAAAATTATTGACATCTCAAAGACAATCCTCTGTCATTGTGCAAAAAAATTCTGATACCCTATAACTGGGTATACATGTAATTGAGTATAAATATCGTTTGTATAGTATTGACGAACAAAAACTATTTGCAGCCATTGCAATAAGGAACAAGAAAATTGGCTGTATAAAAATTGTTTGTAGGCAGCAGCATGCCACTTCATTTGTAGCACTAATAGGTAGAGTATGCAACAATAATGTGATTTTTGAATAAAGATCACAAGTATGGAAATACGGAAAATTGTAAGTCCCTGTGAGCAGATGGGACAAATAATTTGGAAACAAAGTAAGCAACTTCATCAGAGCCTTCACTATGGCTTTGTGAATGCAAACAAAATTGACTTCCCTCTTTATTACAGCTGTTCAACATTTCATCACAGAGCAAGAGGGAAGACAATTTCTTTGTGTACATCTAGCTGTTGTGAATGGAGGTTGTTTATGTTGTCCCAATTCCTTTGTCCTTTCTGCTCATGCGTAGTAAGTGGCATGCATTTGAAAATAAACATGTATTCCAGAAATTATGATAACAATAATAGGTCCATTCATATAGCGCAATAACTATATGCATATACTCTACCTCACTTATGGGCATATTGTTAAGAAAAAAATAATAATAATCTATTAAGTCTGTTGACAAGTTGCACTCCAAGGAGTTAAGACAGAGACACGAGTTGAGACAGAAATAACAACTTTAGTATTTCTTTTACAATGGAGTCGTAATGTGAATTCCAGGGTTGGTTAGAAAGTGATTGGCATGAAAATAAACTTTGAAGGCAAAGTAACACAGTTACACAAATGTATTTATAGAAACATTGCACCTTGTTACATGTCTTTAAAAAAATTCATAATAATTCATCAAGTTGTGATGATTTGGAACATCATTTTCACAACTATAAATTTCTAATCTTCATAATAATCCATTTTTTTTAATAATGTGATTAACATTGCCTGATAAAAGTACCTATAAAGAACTCTAAAATGAGATATTATTACATCATCTGTTATGACACAGTATTTGTTAGGTCACTAGACATGTCAAGGATCTATATCATTTTCCACTTAAGATTATAATATTTTTATAATCTTGTACAATATTTCAGTACTGTATTTCAAATTATATTTTCCAACACAATTTCAGATCACTTCATTCAATGCAGCATAAGCATCAATAAAAAAATAACATTAAGTTTCCTGGAAATAAATAAGAATTCAATTTGAACTATATTTCAGAAAGTCAGTTTGCTTAATTCTAGATACACATTGACAGGAGGACATAGGCGTGATTGTTGATTTAATGATAGACAGTCAAAGTCAAATAATCACAGAATTTGAATGTTTTCGAGTCCCTTCTCATTCTTTTGTTTTTATCCCTCACATCTATCTCTTCGGTTCCAACAGGTACGGATTATGAAAGGTTGACAGTATCAAACATTTCAATGATACTCCAGGGCCCCGTAACATAATAATGATTAATAGCTAGCTTATTTTGCGATCAATTGCAAACTTTAGAACGTGATTTGCCATAGACTTGCGATTGATATCAATCGCTATCAGATTAGCAATTAATCACAAACCTTTATGTTACAGGGCCCTGGTACTGAGTGCTATAAGACTTTGTTCATGTCACACATGTGGAAAGAGGGTTCCCATCCCTGCACTTGTGGTGATCATAGGAAGCTTGATGTTTGAAACACTTAGAGCAGTGTTCACATTTGAGACGTCTTGTTGTTGTCTTCCCGCATGAATGATGCTTGAGAACATAGTCTGTGCTGAAAGACTTCCTACATCTCTCACATGTATGAAGGGGCTTCCCCTTATGACTGGACACATGACTCTCAAAGCACTTCTTATCCATGAATGATCTTGTGCAGTGCGCACACTGTAGAGGGAGCCCTCCAGTATGTGTCTGAAGATGGACCTTCAACTGGAACTTCCGTCGGAATCGCTTGTCTCAGTGTTCACAAGGGAACGGTTTAACTCCCGAATGGATGAGAGAATGCCGCTGTATATCACTCGCGAGATTGAACGCAGACGGGCACTGTTCACACTTGTACTGTTTGATCCCCTCATGAACCAGTTTATGCCTGTGTAAGTGTGAAGGCTGTCTGAACTTCTGGTTACAAACATCACACTCATACTTCTTAACACCTTCATGGATCTCTTCATGAGACTTGAGATGACTATGCTGCTTGAATCTAGCATCACACTTCAAGCAAGCATAGGGTCTCTCGTCTGTATGTTTAGCTTTCTCATGTTGTTTCAGATTACTCTTGACGGAAAATGCTTTATTGCATGTCTTACATACAAACGGTTTAGCTCCTGTATGAATCCTCTGATGTACATTACGACTGCTGATCTTTTTGAAGCCCTTATCACACACTCCACAGTAATACAGAGACTCCTCCCTCTCCTTGGGCTGCCTTCTGGTCCTTGCAGGGTCCTGGTCTATGTAATCAGGTCCAGAATCTTCCACAATTTCAGGTCCAGGAGATGGGTTTTCATTGACATTAATGCATTCATGGAACTGTGAGTCACCTATGTACTCCTCCCCACATGCAGCACACATGTGTGTTCGTGTGGTCCCATCTATGAACTTTCCTGTGCCCTTATTTGTGTTGGTCCAACTCTCAAGCATTTTCTGTGGTTTCACAATGATTGTGGGTGTACCATCAGGATTGTTGATGGCAAGAGAAGGATTATGAAGCAGCTGGGTGTGTTTGGCTAGCATGACAGCATCAGGAAACAGTTTCCCACAAGCATTACACAGCAAGAATGAGACACCACCTTCAGATTCTGATTGAGTTGAGTCACCTGTTTGATACATGGACATGATACAAAAACAATTACAGAAAAATGTGCTGAAAGATTTTCACTTTTAACCCTTGGTATTTGAATCTCTTAACATCATGCATATTTGAAAGTCATTAAACATTCAAGTGAATTACGTTTAAACAAATTCAAAGTCAAACTTTAGAATCACAGGATTTTGAAAAACATCTTGATATTCCTACAGATCTGTTGAAAACTAAAGGGGAATATGAAATTGAAATGTGAGCATTAGTATATCGTTTATACAAATACAGTGGAACCTCGTTATAAAGAGGTCAGATATAGTGAGATACCTGTTATAACAAGGTGATTTTATAGGTCCCAGCTCTTTATAGTTCTTTGTTTTTTACCCTGATATAGTGAGGAACCTGATATAACAAGGTAATTTTCATGGTCCCAAGGACCTCGTTATAAAGAGGTTTCACTGGTAGTTGTAATATAAGCATCAACATGGAATTTCATTGGCATACCAGCTGTGGTACTAAGATCTTGGTCATTCATTCAATAAAATTTATTAAAAAAAAAATACATATATATATATATATATATCGCAGTGGAGAAAGCCAACAAAGTGGTGAGAAAGTTTATATAAGGATAAAGAAACAATGACATAAAGACAAAGGTCATTGAAAATCATCAACTTATTCGGAAATTCAAACAGAATCATAGCAATTCATTTAGAATTATCAAAATCATATAGAATGATCAAAATTAGTATTAAAAATGATGTTAGAAATGATTATATTAGTCAAATTTAATCACTGTTGAATAGGATAATAATTTCCATAATTTCCATAATTTGCCTATTGCAACCAAATTACAAAAATCTCAATTGTGTTGGTAGGAGTAATAAAGCTGAATGGTACCTGTGGTTGTGTTGCTAGTATGGTCTACAGTATGATGGGATGGAATAACAGATGATACACACTGAGTATGAATAGATCCAGATTCTTCCTGTAATGACACAATCCAAGATAATTTATGAAAGCTTGATTAATTACATATGTAGAAAAATAGATGCAAGCTGTTCTTCAAATAAAAAATGCATAACATTACTATAAATTATATACTAGAAATTGCGCGCTCGGCGGGTTGCGCAGCCGAGCACATGTGTCCCCCGAACCAACAGCATTGTACTGTTGTGGGTTTTATTACTGTCACTAAACTGAACCAGGTTGGTGGTGTATGTTGTTGTACCACTATTTCTTAACATCATGGTTACCATAGCAACCAGGTCTCCGCCCCACACCAAAATCAATAGGCTTCATCCTCTTTCCTCAATACACCTTCATACCAAATGATCGAACAAGAACTCGGACCTGTAGAGCGTTCACAAGGAAATCTCTGCGGCGTACGAGGCGTGCGTGGCGGCGCGACGAGGCCAAATCCATAATATCCTCCGAACCACTGTTCGGGGGATACAATTACGTATATGACACAAGCACTTCATAGGTGGAGTTTAACACCATTTTCCTCTAGTGGGGGGCCTTAGAATATTGAAATATCTACATTTTTGAAAAACTGTGTCTATCTTTGAACAGTTCATATCAGGAAAGTCGGCTAAACATCTGAACTTTAGCAGGATCCCAAGGTAATTTACTCCACAAAATAACAAGCAGCTGGTGTGTCCATCACTAGAAAAAAAATAAGTGCTGTATACTGGCTAATGATTAGTACATTATTACCACCATACTATATTAATCACAAGCATACCTGCGTGTTAAAAGCACCTGACGATGATTCGGCAATAGCAGTCAACTCAGAACTATTCTCTTTCTCCTGTGATGGATCTTTGTCAACAACTGAAAACAAAAGACAGAACTAGGTTGAAATATCGTAAATCTACATATACATGTATTGTCTTGAGGGAAAGAGAGAAAAGCGTGAGAAGAGAGAGAGGGAGAGAGAAATAGAGAGTGAGAGAGAAGAGGGAGAGGAAGAGAGAAGAAGAGAGAAAGAGAGAGAGAGAAGAAGAGAGAGAGAGGAAGAGAGAAATAGAAAGTGAGAGAGAAAGAGAGAGTGAGAGAAATAGAGAGAGTGCAAGAGAGATACCCCTAAGTGACCTTGGGATTTATATCCGAAGATCTAAATCCAGATAAAACCAATTGTTATCAATACATTCTCCGAAATGGTAAAATAGCCAGGTACAATGCACCAGAGCACTTAATACCACTTCGTATTAAGCGTTATTCAAATGTGATTATTATTATTGCAGGGTGCTACAAGAATTTTTTCATGCCCGGTCGGGCAACCAAGTTTTCCAATCACTTGCCCGAACAAGAGTTTGTCTTGCCCAACATTGATGGCAAATGCAAATTTGCATATAAAGGAAAACTAGTATAAAATTGTTAGTTGCCTGATTGGGCAAGTGACAATTTAATTTACTTGCCCGACAGTTTAATTTCATTGCCCCGGGCATGCGAGCAAGTGGGTTTGTAGCACCCTGTATTGCTATTATTGCTATTTATAGGACCCAGATACGCCCTCATCAAAGGAGGCCGCTGCCATGTACACACAATACAATACAATACAATACAAAAGGTTCATATAGCGCCTTTTCAAAATATATGGTACAAAGCGCTTAAAACAAAATACAATATAGAAGATAACATACACAATTAACATAAACATATACCAAGGAAGGAACAAAGACTAATGGATGATAACAAATGCTGGCAAGCGGGGATTACACAAACAGGTGAGTTTTGAGATAATTTTTGAAAGATGGTAGTGAATTAGCAGTCACTTGAACACATACACTGCAATGGCAAAAACATTGTTTGTCCTCTGCAGGAGGCTACACTGGAGGCTGGTGGTGACCTCAATGCGAAGGGTCTTGTGAAATCATCTGGATTGGACAGGTTTTAATGATAACATAATTTATGGTTGGAATTTCCAGTTGAAATAAGAGCCTACATATAATTAAATTACAGTCTGAAGAATTAAGCTGTGGCAAAAGCTGATCTATGTTTTCTAGGAATGTTTGGTGTCAACTAGATGTATCATGCTGTGAGAACCTTCTTCAGGCCTCCGGAGCAGAACCAGCACTGGAACTGCCTTACATAAACTTACTTCTACTTGTAGGCTACAACTGCACATACCCACAGACACACGCAGGAAACAGACATCTGGATGGTGTTTCATGAAATTTGCAGTGACTGTAAGTCAGCGCTGACTAAATCCAATGAAATCTTTGATTTTGATTGGATAACAAACACTGTCTTTAACTGTTGCTATGGTAATTGTTGGAAAATGACTCCTTTTGTGCAACAAAACTTCATGAAACGACCGTCAGAACACACAAACTACATATCCTATGAAAAGAAACTGACCTGTATTTTCCATAGGAATCTGCGAATGGGTGATGCACACATGTATCACTATATGAGCATCAAGTTCAGGCTTAGTGAAGAACTTTCTGGAACAGTAGCTGCACTGGAACTGCCTCATATGAACTTGCTTCTCATGGTAGGCTACAGCTGCTTTTCTTCGGAAGGCTTTCTGCGTGATATATGAAGATCAGTATTAAGATGCCATAAAAACCATCAGTTTACCATTTTACAAATGAAATCAAATCATATATTCAATTGTATTTAATAATATGATAATTGATATTAATTGAATATAGAGAGCCTGCAAGGCATACACTAGTTGTTGCTTGGCTGGACAAGCTTCATTTGTAACGAGATGAACACAGAGTCTTGGATGAATAAACTTTGACACTACAAAACACATGGCCAGTTGAAATGATCAGAAACCAATATTTGTCATATTTATGGTCATTCTGAAAAGGAAGTAATTTTGATCTCATGAAGCCTTTGCTTGAATCATCATTAATACATTTATTCTGTGAAAATAGCTTTAATGTTGATTAAATCACAGAGTATAGTCTCATATTAAATAGTTTACCTGGAATCTGTTAGTAGTATGAGTGTGGGGAAATATATACAGTCCAAGCAGAGAGAGAACCGTGTTAAAAAGTATACTCTGTTTGAAAATCTTTTGAAAGCCTTGCCAAAATCCAACATACAGGATAGGCCCAAAATTATTAATTTCTAAATTATAGTCCCATTGATGGGGACTTCACAATACAAATTGGACTGTCTCTATGCAATCTAGTCTATTGCGGTTCCAAAGATAGAACAAGTTCATACCTTACAGATCTTGCAAACGAAGGGCCTTTCTCCAGTATGTATTCTAAGATGTCTCTTGAGTTCGTGACCCATGAAGAACGCTATTGGACAATGAGGACACTGGAATTTCTTCTCACCAGTATGGATGGCTTCATGGCGCTCTAGGTAGGCCTTACGGTGGAAGGACAATCCACACTGTAAGCATTGGAAAGGTCGTTCACCTCTGTGTGTCATCTCATGCTGGTCAACCTGACGTTTCTCCTTGAATGTCTTGGAGCAGTACTGACATTGGTGCGGACGATCGCTGCTGTGGGTCATCATGTGCCGATCAAGTATTCCCTTTGCTTTGAATCCTCTATCGCACACAGTACATGTGAATGGACGTAGACTGTGAACTTTGACCTTGTGTTGCATTAGTGATGCCTTCTGCTTGAAGACATCATGGCAAAGCTCACAACTGATGGAAGTCTCTGGTGTACAAGTTTTGCTATGTGCCACATAGGATTTCTTCTGTACAAAGGTCTTTGAGCAGACAGCACAGGAGTACGGTTTAGTATTGTGAGCAGTAGCTAGGTGCCTCTTCAGCTGAGATTCTCTCTGGAAGATCTCCTCACCTTGGTCACACCTGAATCTTGGAGGTTCCTTATGTTCCTTGGCATGGGCTATGATGGCATGTCTTCCATTAAACTCCTGCCCACACTCTTCACACTGGTAGATGGTGTGCTGTATAGAATGACACTTCATCTCATGACGTAACACATAGCAGTGCTTCCTGAAAGTCCTCTGACAAACACTGCAACAAAGCCGCTCATCACTCTTGCTAACCTGTGTTGCTTGTCTGGATATTTTCACTTTTCTTGCAGGTCTGGATCTTGTAGTTTTCCTCCGAGAAGCAACCATTGCTGCTGTTTTTTGCCTTGTCATCTAAAGAAGACAACAAATAACAAATATTATGATCAATTTGGAGTTTTTATATTGTTTACTTACATGTATCTATATTGGTACTTCCTGTGCAATACTACAGGAATGTGTAATCCACTTTAATATAAAGTACATACAGGTCATATAAAATTAACCTTTAATTTATTACAACATAAGAATTGATCATTCAATTTAAACCGGTATTATGTGCTGTAAAATAGCAAGAAAAGGAAGCTGTTTATTGCATCACATTCCTGTTTAATAACCACATTGAAAGTCTTCGATAAAATTACCAGGGAAAGGAAGATCTGTATTGATCATTGAACATTCTACTTACCCTCAGATTACATGGTACTGTCATTTTCTTTCCGTTCGTTACAGGTAACTTCTTTTTATTTATGGCCACACCCTCTCCTAAAAAATATAAGTATAATACAAAATGTTAAAAAATACTAAACTTTAAACACTTTCCTTCAAAACTATTTGCGCTTATCACACGAAAATTTATTTCATCATCTAATCAATATAGCATTTGGTGATTCATTTATAAATTAAATCTTACAGCAATAGACTTACATGTAGGGGGTGTTGCAAGTCGAAATTGATCGTAAATCGACTGCAAATTTGAACATACATTTTTATTCGCTTACTGTCTGCGTTTTGACAATACACATATGAAACTATGGTTTTGCTTGTTGCTTGCTGATCAACTGCAACTTGCTATTGACTATATTTTGTAGTAACATCCCTTAGAGTGTCTTCTTTTTATAATGAACCCTAATATATTCAAGCCAATAAAGTAATTACAATAACCAAAAAAAAAAAGAGAAGACTGATCAATTTATCTTAAATTTCTTTCTACATAAGTTGAAAGTACAACATTTCAGGTTGGGCTGAAGTCAGATGGTCAGTACGTGGAGGATATTAAAACAATATTTCTTGAGACCTACTGTAATGGGGGCACTTATCAACATACATCACGTTTTTGGATAATGATCTTTTTTATAGTCCAAATGGGTCCCATAGATTGCTTAAAACATGGAGCAAGACAATTCCTCACCTTCATGAATCTTAACATGCGCTTTAAGCTCAATGAATAGACTAAAGCTCTGTCCACACTCCTTGCAATCATGAGAGAGCGTCTTGACGTGCTTCTCCTCATGTTCACTCAGCGCCTGGAGATCCTTGAAGCTCTTATGGCATCTCTGGCAAGTGAATGGCTTGAAGTGTATCCTCTCATGTATCTTGACAGCATGCTTCCTTGTGAAGCCTTTACCGCAGTGGGCGCAACGGAAGGGTCTCTCACCACTGTGGATGCGGGCGTGGCGCGTCAGGTCACTACTGATGTTGAATGTGGACGGGCATTGTGGACAGGAGAAGAGACGTTTACCAGTGTGGGTCAGGGTGTGACGCTTGAGATGCTGCTTCTGGCGAAACACAAGTCCACAGGTCTCACATCGGTGTGGTTTGGTGCCATTGTGTATCGACATATGACCTGACAAATTACAGAACAATTTATCAATAATAGAATTTGAGTACTACTACAATATTATTCAACCATATTCCTTTACATAATGCAGGTGTGGATAAAATGTACTATTAGGGCAAGAATAAACCCAAACCCTGAAATTCAGAAAGACAGGGAAAGAGAAAAATATTGATATTGCAAAGCTACAAAATGACAAATGAGATGATGGATTTACCGCTGAGGTTGTTTGTTTGGAAAATTATGTGCAAGTAATTAGGAACATGAACTATTTCAAAACAACAAAGTGGATAAATCTATACGACTGCCTCTATCATCCATATTTCATCAATACGACAAGCATAATAATGATAGTGATGATGATGCTGCTGATCAGATGGTGATGATGATGATGATGATGATGATGATGATGATGATGATGATGATGGTGGTGGTGATGATGGCAATGATGATGGTTATGATGAGGGTGATGATGGTATTAATGGTGATGATTATGATGATGATGATGATGATGATGATGATGATGATAATGATGTTGATAATGAGGATGAGAATGAACATGATGATTAGACTGATGAGGATTGTGATGATTAAGATAGTAATAATGATAATTGACATACCTGTGAGATGGCTCTTTTGTTTGAAAGCTTTCTCACACTGAGTACACCTGAATGGTCTCTTCTCACTATGTGCATTGTTCTCATGTTCCTTGAGATGTCCTTTGAGTTTGAAGGCTTTATTACACTCAGAGCAGGCATAAGGTCTATCATCGCTGTGAGCATACACCTGTACAAGGGGAGAAACATGATCAACATTAAAGGTCTTGATCCCAGGGGTTGGTTCCCCTTTCAAAGGAGCTTGAAGGCTTTATCACAGCATACACCTGTTCAAGGGGAGAAACATGATTAACATTAAAGGCCTTGATCCAAGGGGTCGGTTCACCTTTCAAAGGAGCTTGAAGGCTTTATTACATTCAGAGCAAGCATAAGGTCTATCACCGCTGTGGGCATACACCTGTACAAGGGGAGAAACATGATCAACATTAAAGTCCTTGATCCAAGGGGTTGGTTCCCCTTTCAAAGGAGCTTGAAGGCTTTATCACAGCACACACCTGCACAAGGGGAGAAACATGATCAACATTAAAGGCCTTGATCCAAGGGGGTTGGTTCCCCTTTTCAAAGGAGCTTGAAGGCTTTATCACAGCACACACCTGTACAAGGGGAGAAACATGATCAACATGAAAGGTCTTGATCCAAGGGGTTGGTTCCCCTTTCAAAGGAGCTTGAAGCCTTTATCACATTCAGAGCAAGCATAAGGTCTATCATCGCTGTGAGCATACACCTGTACAAGGGGATAAACATAATCAACATTAAAGGTCTTGATCCCAGGGGTTGGTTCCCCTTTCAAAGGAGCTTGAAGGCTTTATTACATTCAGAGCAGGCATAAGGTCTATCATCGCTGTGAGCATACACCTGTACAAAAGGAGAAACATGATCAACATTAAAGGAGGACTCCAGGCCAAACTTATCAAACCAAAATGGGGGCAAAAATATCTTTCAATGACATTCTTGTTATTTAAATAAACAGATAATAAAAGCAAGTGAGTAGTGTGATCTAACCTCATGTTGCTGCAGGTTACACTTGAGAGTAAATGTCTTGTCACACACGGAGCAGGAGAATGGTCTTGGACCCTGACCACGAGGAGGCTTGGTGGGCTTTGAGATTGGTGTTGCCTGAGGTACACCCACTGTAGCAACAACATCCCTTGTGAGGGCAGGTGTATGTGTTACAAGTGCTGATTGTTGCTGGTTGATGCGATGCATGGCTAGAGTTAATGGTTGTGAAGGTGCTTCATCATAACTGCTTGACAAATCCGATACTATGTTGTCCCTACAAACCGCTATCCCAGTAGACACAGAGGTTGTGAAAGCACTTGATGTGTTTGGTTGTTGATTATTGACTTTGTTTGAATGGTCTCCACTCCCAACTTGACTGTTGTGGTTGCTTTGAATGACAGAAAATCTGTTAGGAATGGTATGAGGTCTGTCCAAATATGATACCTTACGGAGTTGTGTCTGACTATTGACCTGATTGGTTGATAGCACACTTGGATTGGTATCACTGATTATAGTCTCTTTCGATTTAAAAATTGAACAATCTAATGATGTACTCACTGGAGTAGTCGTAGAATCAACGATCCGAGCATCACAAGATTTTCTGAAAATTTCTTCATTGATTGGTAAATTACTTGTTACATCTCTAGGATTTGATAGTCCTGCTCTTGACAAAACAAAATACTCTGCATTGTTTGAAGATGAAACCATTCTGTCATCGCTTCTGTCATGCGGTCTCAAACAAGATTCCTGCTGAGAAACTGAGACTGGAACGGAGTGAGACTTTGATGATGGCACCATTGTCTCTAGTGGCGTCAGAGTTACATCATGGCCACTTTGCTTCTTTGTCGTTACTGGTTGATTAGTGAATTCATGTAACGTTGGTAAAGAAGACTGGTTCACCCTTCCTTGGGTGTTTGGTAGCACGCCTCTGAGACTGATGAATGGAGAGAGTTCAAAGATCTGATGATTGGTGGCACAGTGCTGTGAGAGTTGCAAGGCAGACTGGAAACCTGTCCCACAGCTACTGCAAAAGAACACTGTCTCAGCTACAATGGTGAACAGAAATCGTGGATATTAATAATAATAACAATAATAATAGCAATTTATTTATAATGCGCCTAATCCATCCTGCAGGATGTTCAAGGCACAGTAGAGAATAGTAGAGGAAAATTGGAGGACAGGTTGAAAGTAGAAAGGTAGAAAGAATGCTGCTTCAGTTGGAGTTATGAGTAAGATGCATTAAAAAGGTAAGTCTTAACGTTCTATTAAAATTTATTGGCAGAAGTGCAATTTCTGATGATTGGTGGGAGCATGTTCCAGAGGGTTGGGCCAGCATGAGAAAAGGAGAACGTAAAATATCATCTTGCAATTTCATTCCAAAATAATACCTTCTTAAATTTTTTGAAAGAATATATTTAAACTTATCAAACCCAAATGGGGTCAAAAATATATTTCAAGTCCATAGTATTTCATACAATGTACAGTCTAACCTCGTTATAACGAGGTCGTTGGGACCAGAGGAATTACCTCTTTATATTGAAACCTTGTTATATCAGGTTTAAAATATAATAAAATACAAAGAGATGGGAACAGGAAAATTAGCTTGTTATAACGAGAGCTTATTATATCAGTGCTCTTTATAACGTTGTTTGACTGTATTACTGATTGAAATGTTCACAAGGTACTAGGTCAGCAATTGGCTCTTAGTCTCTTCAAAATTACATGCATTTATTTTGTAGATTTCCCCCAAACAATCAGATAGTTATTGGCATTATCATGTTTTCTATCTTCAGCCCATTCATTGCCGACTATTTAGTATGTGGAGCTGGTGACAGCTCTTTCCCCTAGCAGGCCAATGATTTTGATAAGAAATTTGGCGCTAACTTCAGTTTCCTGCACCGACTTCGCGATCGCGAACATGAACAGCGAACACCAGAGATTCAACCAATTATTTAAACTTGAACTTAATCATAATTAATTGACATTATTGAAGGTGGGAAAGATGCATATATTATTAATGAACAATTTTTATAATCTTGATGAAATTATGTGTAAAATGAATAATGAAATCTGGCTGGATACGAAAGTGCATTAGCGCCGCTGATTGTGGGTTATCGATCTACCAACTAGGCTTCCCCCCAGAGCCACAGTGTTAAATGCACAAAGTCGCCTCTATTAGTATTAGCTAGAGGTCTAAAGCAATCAATGTATAGAAATAATTTAATGAAAATACATACTTTACAATTTGATATCACTTTGTCGCGGATTACAGGCGATAACTTATAAGCTATACATTCTAGATTAACTGTAGTCCGAAGGCTCCGGCCTCTTCATTCTGGTGGTGTTACACTTCGTTCCTCGTTCCATGACCCCCCCCCCC
>BQKZ01006373.1:56994-68331 GCA_036244855.1 Temnopleurus reevesii | reverse complement strand
ATTCAGTATTTGAGGCTGGCACTAAGTGTCATTATTTGATATTTACATATTTTTTTCGAAGTAAAAATCAAATGTAAGCTCAGGAACAATTCGGTTTTGCCATACTCATTTTACAGGATAGTTTTTGTCTCAGCATTGCCAAAATCCATTTTTAAGCATACTCAAATTAACCCCTTATATTAGTTCACATATTGGCAAATGAATAAGTTAAAAAAAGGGTCGATTGTGTGCATTAATAAACCAATTTATTATAAATTTCAAAATATTCCAAATTTTTGGGGACTTCTCCCTCCTTCATCAGGGAGAAGGAGAACCAGCCTCCTTCATCAGAACTTGTTTTCCCCTGATGAATGAGACAGGAGCCCCCTAAAATCTTGAATAATTTGAATTTTTATAATAAATTGGCTAATGCCCTGGTCACATAGGACCCCGGAAGCAACACGATTCATCCCAACTCGTTGTTCTGAGGCAGTTAACTGTAAATTAACAAAGAGTCGGGGGTGAATCGTGTTGCTTCCGGGGTCCTATGTGACCAGGGCTTAATTAACGCACACTATCGATTATTCCCTCAAATTTAACCCTGATATTTATATTTCATATTTTTGTTCTGCATTGTTCCAGACAATAAAAAAGGAGATTAATAAAAGCGTGTTTCCTATTCTTTCTTTGTCTGATAGCGATTTTGTAAGAACTATGTCTTCAGTAGAATTTAAAAATGTAAGGGATGGTACATGGAGATTTATAAAGACAAGAAGCTTCAGGCTTGGAGGAAATAGCTTTGACGGGAAAAGGAAAAAATTGAAAGATGGGAAGAGAAGTCAGGAACTGAAGAAGTTGGGGAGGGGTCGGTCGTTCCAGCCCTGCCACTTTTTAAAGTAACCACATGCAGACCTGTAGCCGTGCACAACAGATGTAATTCCCCATCCACATACAGCAGGAGAGAGAAGAATAAAATGGTATAGGCTAGGGAGCGAGGGATAGGGAGAGAGAATGTAGAAAGGAAGAATGGAAGAGTGGAAAGAAGATAGCAGACGGAAGAAGGATAGAAGGTATAATATGCTCGGGAGGGAGTGAGGAAGAGAGGTGAGAGGAAATGACTTATATTCAGCTGGGGAGGGTCACGGCAGTTTTCTTACCATTTTGCCTAAAGTATAAGATGCACTAAGAAAGACATAGAAAATGGCGTTGGGAAGTTTTTCCAACAAACCCTATCTATTCTTAAAACGGGTTTCTCCACTTTTGTTCAAAAATTGTTTTATAAGTATACAAGGAAATAAAATTCATAGAATTCAATTTGATTGTTCAATTGTTAAATACTCGTGGCAAAATGAAGAAAAAATCTGTTCGGTCGATTCGCTCTTTAGATTAAAAGGAGATTTTTTTTCTATATCTTAGCACGATATAAAGTATTTTCGAAATGTTAAATCGAACGCAATTTCAAGGCTTCTTTGTAATGCTATTGAATTCGGTACTGGCTTGTCATTGTTGTGTCCGCACAGTAATTACACGGTGTACGGACCTATTGTCTGCGTTCTAGTTAACTTTTCGGAAATAGTTTATATCGTGTTCCCATAGACTTACGATTGATATCAATCGTGTTCCCATAGACTTACGATTGATATCAATCGTGTTCCCATAGACTTACGATTGATATCAATCGTACGATCAATTGTGAATTAGTTTTATTTTACGGGGCCCACATGCATGCTTAGGGGATAAGCTACTAAAGTTACGAAACGCCAGGCAATTAAGGGATGAATTTAATTTATGTTGGTGTGTTGTTACGTGAATGTTGTTTTTTGAGGGGGGGGGGGGGGGGGGTGGAGTCTGAATTTGGTTGTATATCATATATACCTTTCTGGAAACACCAACTCCACCCAGGCACCCCCTTCCCCATTACTGCCCTTCCCCATTAGTTCAGGGAACCATATACACTACTTTGTGTGAAACTAGGAAAATTCAAGCACTCTGTTTATTGAGAATATGATAGGCTTCTAGCTGAAATATTAGAACATTATCACACTGTCAAATTAGTGTCTTTTATCGTACTCAAATATTTTTTTAACCTCGAGACACGTTCGAGTTTTGATGTAACCAAGTATTAATTTTAGGCGGCGCGAGATCTATAGAGCACGATTAAAAATCGACAGCTCATCAAAACTACGTCGTGGAATCTGATTGGTCAAAAGTTTTNGCGGCAACCTTTTCACTTTCCTAGGGGTTGGCCAAAATAGTTAAATACCTGTCATTGACTGTACAGATTCTGTACTACACATTTCAGAACTCGATAACGAGGGTTTGTGCAGCTGTAGCTCGATGCCATCTAGCTTCCTATTCGGGCTTCATTTGACATTTTACACTTTATGTTATCATTCTCTTTTATCAAACTGACATTTATATTTATATTTACATTGTATTTTTATCTTACGTGCCCTCTATATTCGACAGGATAGCTGACTAACGTAAAATGTAAAATACCAGATTTAAAACGTTAATATTCATGAATCCTGGTTGAAAGTTGGATATAATCGAACTAGTGCAGCTGACTCAATCTAAATGTGTAAAAATATTTAAAAAGCTATTCCAGAGAGCTATCCGAAGCGAGGGTGGACTTTTTCATGAGGACGATGCCAGCAACATGTTTAACAGAAAATGTGGACGGGGAAGGGAGAGGCAACCATCTACAAATTTTGCCCCGCTTCCCCCTTTTTTTTAAAAGCTATCTAGAGTCTTAGACTAATTAATTATTAAACAAGGTTATTCGCTCAAATTTGAAGTATGTAGAATGATCATATCAAATATCAAAACGATGCCTGAAATGTACACATACCCAATGGCATTATAATTTTTTGTAGAGACCTACTGGAAGCTGACTTGTCAAGAACGTGATCAGTACGGGCATTCTTTAATTTTAAGAGTTTTGAGGTGAACTTCACTTTTGATGACATCAATCAGGAGATGGATCTCGGTACAATTGTGGGATGCAAAATTGGTGCCCTCGCCGGAAGGCAGTACATAATCACATTAATTGTTTTGTATCATTCTTTTATGCAGTATGATGATGTCTACTTTCAAACTCGCGAAGATTTCCAACAGCTTATCACAGGTAAGTCTGTTCTCTATTGATATGTTTAAAACCTGATGAAGCGTGATGAAAGAAAAAGAAAAAGATGTGGCTGGTCCTGAACTTATAATTTTAGGTGATGTTGCTTAAAAGTTACAATAGATCGCAAGTTGCAGAACATGCCAATCTAAATCATTCTTTTATGCGTGTCTTGTTAGAAGCGCGCATCATGCGTGAATGAGAATGTACGTTACAATTTGCAACTGATTTACAGTTGATTGGTGATTAATTGTAATGTTTGAACTACACTCCTTTACTCTGATGTGGTACGAAAACACACCATTCTCAAAAATCTCCCACTAGATCAAATACACTGTATAAGATTATTTTAACAATTTAACAAAAATGCTTAAATTTAATTGTCTTCCCTTTCTGATAATATTCAGGTGGATGAAAAACTAACCAACAATGGAAAAATAACGAAATTAACTCATGAATGTACTATATTTTATGAAACAAATTTTTGTGGAGTGTGCCAAGTGAGGGTTTTTTTTTAAATTTTAGCTCTTTGGAAATACAAAGCTGTAATAATGAAGACTATATTTTCACAGCTTGATTTTTGTGCACTATAAACTATTTTAATGACAGCTAATATCTGGCAAGTAAGAATGCTTTTGATGAAAATAATTTTATGTAATGTTTCCAATGCACTCAACATTATAATATTAAGTTTTAGACAAAATGAGCTTCATAACAGTTGTAATGCCAAAAAAAAATTGATATCACTCTCATGTCAAAATTGTCGTTTCATACACCTCTTTTTCACAAGCCCAAATGTTGCAATTTACATCTGATTTGCTGTTGCTTAGCAATTAATTGCAACTTTCTAGCAACACCCTCTAAGTGTTAACCTTCAAGGCATTGTGCAACATCACTTTCATTCAAAAAAAAAAATTCTCAACTGCCAGATTCTAAATGCTACCTAGCTAACTGGTTGACGAGGTACATAAACTAAGCTGTTAAAATATAAGAGCTCGAACTCAACGTTTAATGCTTCAGAAAAAGCAAAATTCAGTATATGACCTGCATAGGCACACTGTACAGGAAAAAAAGTGAAAGTGGTATACTTCATTTAATTTTATAGAAATCTTAAAAGTGCCTGTATTACAGTGGAACCTCGTTATAAAGAGGTCGAATATAGCGAGATATTATAACAAGGTGATTTTATTGGTCCCAGCTCTTTGTAGTTCTTTGTTTTTTTACCCTGATATAGTGAGGAACCTGATATAACAAGGTAATTTTCATGGTCTCAAGGACCTTGTTATAAAGAGGTTTACTGTATTTCCTTTTTGCTCTCTTATGTTATTTTTCTCCAATCTGAATGTAATCATATAGGTCACAGATCATGAGAATTTGTTTAAATAACAAAATTAGAATTTGTGACGATGTCTTTAATCATTCATCCTGGTAGATGGTAAACTGATGTTCAATCAAGTTCCTCTCCTGGAGATAGATGGCCTAAACCTCATCGGAAGTGAATGTGTGCTGCGCTATGTCTGCAACAAGGCGAATATGCAAGCAAAGTCTGAGGAGGACAAAGTCAAGTGAGTATTACTTCCTTGGCAGGTGAGGTTGGAAGAAATATTAAAGATGAACTTCACCCAGACATTATTGTGCACTCAGTGGATGAAGAAAAATGCAATGGTCAATCTGTGGAAATTTGAGCAATCTCCGACTATCCATTCAAAAGTTATGAATTTTCAAAGTTTTGATTTACACCCCTCATGGGCTCCTCAAATTGGTAATGTACAGGCGCAAAATGGCTGCCAGCATGGAGAATGCAATACCTTTCCTCTTCAAGTATGATATGGACATTTTGATTCTGTATGCATTTCGGAATGAATTTGTTGAGTTATTGTCTACTTTTCTGGAAAAAGAAAGAAATGTGAAATTCTTTGATATGATAATGTACAAAATTTGCAGCTTGCAGTTTTGATACATCCTTTGAGATTTCATACCATTATAAGTGATATGTCAAGTGTTTTTATTTTTACTTTTAATTGTACTGATATGTAGGTACACTTTTGATATGACAATCCTAAAAATGTTTGCACAAACCAAATGTATGTTGCTTCCTTACTTTTAAAGCATAGGGACAGGTGGTGCCTATATGTTATGTGATACATTAAGAAATTATTGTCATTGTATTCAAAACTTTCTTCTTGATTCAGAGTGGAGATGCTTTCTATGGGAGCCAGGGATATGTTGAAAGGTGGATTCTCGGGCTTCAAGTTCCAGGCTACGCCAGAGGCAGAGGAAGAAATGCTTCAGAAGGCTGCTACCCAGGCCAAGAACAGATATCTTCCAGTCTTTGAAAAGGTGAGATACAAATATTTCATGAATACAGTCAACCTTGTCTAAGTCGAACTCAAATAAGTCAAAGAATCGGCTAAGTCGAAGATCTTTTCAAGTCCTCTTGTCTTTATAACCTATTGTTTTTCCCCTCATGAGTTGGATTTTCTCTAAGTTGAAGTAATTTATGCCGTCTTTACATATTCGACTTTGGCAAGGTCGACTGTATTTCATGTAATGGTTAGGGCACTGGTCTTGATTGCTACCACATGCTTTTGAAATTCTGATATAGAATACTACTGTACATGTATGCAGGTGCTGAATAGACTCCTATTTTCCATATTAATCTTTTTGATATTATGAATTTTTAAAATTTTATTTTGAAAGTCAGAAAATATTGAGATTGTCTGATATCTTTTTTTGTTCGCGTTTGTTTCATAATCTTGGAGTAGTACAAAAAACGATCAGTCTCCAGGGTAAATGTTGTTTTATGAGATGGTATCTGAGGTGTTAGAGCGTTTCATGTGGTCTGGGCTAGAAAACTCTTGCTTTAATTAAATGCAGAAAAATAAGATGAACAGATCAAAAAAAAAAATTGAAGTAAATCCGACAAGAAATAAGAAAGTTATGAATATTTCAATGACTGAACAGTGATAATTTATAACATACGCAGTAGGATGTAACATGTGACTTTGGTCACGTGCTTATGACGTGGACCATGCACTTCCTGTCCGTAAGCTTATTATAACTTATTGTTTTTAAAAATCCGTTTTAATCCGTCACACTCATTTTTTGAAAATATCCAAAAAGTTAATCAATAAATGTGTCTGTACCCATGTATATATCAAAAAAAAAAAAAAATCACGTGACCCAACGTTGCCAATTTGACTGATTACAACTATTGGGTTATATAATTGATATACTTTCCTTCAAACTTTTTTTTATCTGTTCGTCTGATTTTTCTGCTTTCACCAAGACCAAGTCTTTAAGTTTAGAGATGATGGCCATGATGGCCGTGTCAACATCAGCAGCTCCAAGATTCAAATGGAATCGAGCTTCTAGGGTTAATGCCATACCTGTGAAGGTTGGATCTTGCCATTAGATTGCAATAAATTAACCTCTCGTGATGCTTGTATACTGCGTTACCAGAATGTGCGATTACTTCCCTCCCCCCTCCCCCCAAAGAATTGTAAATGAATTATACTAATTTATACAGAAACTCCTAGGTTTTTGGTTTGAAAACACTAATCCAATCTCCTATTTCTTAACATGTTTCTTATAACTTTCTTGACAAATGTAATGAAAATATTATGAATTTTCCAGTATTCCATTGTTTTTATTAATGTCTGTCTTTTTGTCTGATATACTTCTTTATTCTTTTACCTTTTGTTTGAGATTGAAGGCATGATGATGCAAAAATAAATAATTTTTATGACATTTTACTATACAATTTAAAATTATTTTGTACAAAATCACATTTTAGCTATTTTTTAGTGATGGAGAAATCCTTATCATGTAAGTGTGATTTTGTCGCAACAGTTACTTTATAATTGATAGTAAACATTTGTGAAACATTGTGACACACTCTAACCATCACAGATTTAGCAGAAGCCTGTCATCTTGGAAAGGGGCAAAATAATCATTTTCTGAAAAAAATGTTGTTTTGATAGATGATCATTATATAATTACATTGTTAAAGTCAGTCTGTCATGATTAACAGGACTTCCGGTTGCAAGCCAAACTTTTTACCTGGAATAGCGAGTGAGCAAGCTTTATTTCGCTAGCGCACAGCTCGGCAGTCGTAAACGTATGCGTTCCGCACGTTTTTAGAAAAATCGAAGCCAAAGAGGGGAGGAATCAAAGTTACATGCAACGACAACAAGGATCAAAAAGTCGTACAAAGTGTTCCGAGTTTCTGAGCTTGGCAAGGTGCGTAAGCAAGGAAATTTTCATATCGTTGTTGCCAATACGCAACACGCCGTCCGTGCGCGCTCGCAACCGGAAATCATGTCGATCATGACGGACTGACTTTATCACTAAAGTCAGTCCGTGTGCTTTCTGTTCATTTTTCTGTTTGTATTGGTGTAATGTAAAGTTTATTGATGCTTATTATATTTTTGCCTCTTAGGTTCTAGGAGAGAGTCAGTCTGGATTCCTTGTAGGTGATAGTCTCACTATGGCAGACTTTATGGTGTTCGACAGTATGAGCTATGTCAACGACATACCTCGGCTAAAACCGATATTGGGGGAATTCCCAAATTGCAAGGTTAGTCAGTTTTTTTTATAAGTCCACTGCACACTACAGGGTGAAATGGTGAGGAAGGGGAAGGCATTATGTCCCCCAACCCAGTAGACATTAAAGGGGAACTACACTCAGACAATAAATTGATATCATTAAATGAAGAGAAATAAGATGAACAAACTGTGAAAATTTGAGCAAAATCGGATTATCCATTCAAAAGTTATGAATTTTCAAAGTTTTGATTTACACCCCTTATGGGCACCTTAAATCGGCAAACATACAGGGACAAAATGGCTGCCAACATGGAGAACTCTCCATTCACTTTGTACACAAATTTCACATTTTCCTCGTTTTCCAGAAAAGTAGACAAAATTTGGTTTCTAGGTTAAATATATTATAGCCACATCAATTCTGCAAGCATTCCAGAAAGAACGGTGTTGATCCATTTTCAATCAATTTGCTAAATAGATAATTCATATACACAGTGAATGAGGAGTTCTCCATGTATGACATCACAGATTATGCTATTTGGCTATACATTGCTAATTCAAGGATGCCCAGCACAGGTGGAAATGATAACTTTGAAAATTCATAACTTTTGAACGGATTATCAAAATTTGCTCAAATTTTCACAGTTTGTTCATCTGATTTTTCTTCATTTACTGACTGTACATTATTGTCTGGGTGTAATTCCCCTTTAAGGAAGAATCACCAAAGCATTATCAAGCCTGGAACTTGCGGGGTTGACGAACGGAATGCGAACAGAGTGCGAAAAGTGATATGTATTGTGACGTCAAAGAAGGGAGAACATTTCAAGTAGAATGTGAAAAATGGACGAATTAAACAACTTTCACTGAAGCCTTCGAAATGGTTAAATGCACACAAAAGAAAGTATTTTCCCGATCGATTCGGTGTATTCCTGCTCAGCATTTCTCAGCATAATAAGAGGAAGGATTTTTTTTTGTTTACGGAATGAAGCATCCACAATGCACTGCTTGAACATTGAAAGGCTGAAATTCAGTAAATGTCCAATGAATGAAATGTCACAATAACAACACGACTGCTTGAGTGTGGAAATTATTTTTGCAGATAGAAAACTGGTATAAGAATTAAAGGAAAGAAAGAATGTGTGAGCGGAACATTTGATTAACGACATCAATACACTTGCACCTTGTTTTCAAGAGCGTTTGCCGTCATAGCATTTTGGAGAGCTTTACATGACATAAAGATGTACGAAGTAAATAAATAACAAATTCGAACCATGTAGAGAACGATATTTTGCCCTCTGCAATTATGCTGGGTGGTATTTCTTCTGCAAATCTACCTTCTTTGAGGTCATTGCTGAAATAACACGAAATAACTCGAAAGACCCCGAAACTGAAATGCAAAAAAACGAGCCTTCCAATCAGTTTTTTTTTTACATGACGAAAACAGTTATTTCAACATATTATCCACATAATAATCACCTTTTCGTAAACGTGATATAAAGTATTCATGATTTCATTTGTGGTCCTCTTTAAAAAAAGATTATCAAATTTAGCTGTCTTACCTTCTGACTATATTGGGATGACTCATATTCTAGTAAAGTGTGCCCATGGAGTTAAAATTTTACATTTTAGCTCTTTGGAAACACAAAACTTTGTTACCGAATCCAAATATTAACACAATTTGATTTATGTACTTACCATATCAACTACTGATATGACCACTAAGATCTCGCTTGAGTCGTGAGAGTTCTTTTTTTTTTTAGATGAATGAATTAATTGCATTTTATACTCTCAACTTTACCTTGCAAATTTCATGATTGCATGGTAATGTTAGAAGTATCATGTTCTAAACAAATCAATCTTTAGTAAAGTTGCAATGCAGAAAAGCTTTTGAATGGACCCTCTTGTCAACGCCAAGGAGGTGTTGCTAGAAATGTGCTATTGATCACAAGTTGCAGTTGATTGTAACACGCCAATCTTGCATGTCTATCGGAGACAGTTCTCAATTGAAACATAAATTACAACTTGATTTAAAAGTTGATTTGCAATCAATAGCAACTTTCTAGCAACACCCTCCTAAGTATTGATTCCTGTCTTTAATTATTCATCCTGGTAGATGGTAAACTGATGTTCAAACAAGTTCCTCTCCTGGAGATAGACGGCCTAAACATCATAGGTAGTGAATGTATGCTGCGCTATGTCTGCAACAAGGCGAATATGCAAGCAAAGTCTGAGGTGAACAAAGTCAAGTGAGTATTACTTCATGGGCATGTGATAATGGAAGGAATATTAGGGGTCACTGTGAATATGATAATAATAATAGATGCAATTTATATCAAAGCGCACGTATCCACTCTGCCGAGTGCTCAAGGCGCTTTGCATTATCATTATCCTGGCTTTAGCCCGGCAACCACCAGCGCACTTGGCATTTCAAGGAATAAATATTCGTACCAGGTACATATTCACCTCACTTGGGTTGAGTGCAGTACAATGTGGATGAATTTCTTGCTGAAGGGAATTAACACCATGGGTGGGATTCGAACGTATGACCCTCTGGTTGAAAGGCGAGAGGCATGACCACTACACCACGGCGCCTCCACGTATGAAGGGAAAAATGCGGGACACATAAAACTTTTTCACACATACATGTAGTCCATTGAATTAAAGAATGGGTCTGCCCTAGAAAAATCTTGCTTTTGCTTAAAAGCAGAAAAATCAGATGAAGAGTTTCAAAAAGTTAGAAGTAAATCCAACAAGAAAGAAAAGATTTATGAATATTTAAGTTCTTGTACCACCCTCTTAACATAGTCGTATCGACGCTTATGTCTATATTACGAGGGTGGTACAAGAAGTCAAGACGTCAATATAGCAAGAAGAGGATAGCTAGGACAATTTCGAACAATCGGCCCCAGGAAGTTTCTGAGATGGATTAGGAGTAAGAGAGCTTGTCACAGATGAATCGGCTCATGCACAAAGCTCCTTTATTTCACCGATCCTGTCAAGTTTTAGAGAGTGGATGTGTAACAGTCCTGTAACTAAATTGGCGGGCTTGAATCTTGTTGTTCCTTTGATGAAAACTAAATCTCATACCCTTTTGTTCACACAGACTCAGTTTTATAGAAATCTGTCCCAAAGTACCTTTGAAATATTGCTGATTTAGATAAGTTGATTAAGGCTATGGATGAGAAGTATCTGTTCATCACATGATTTACATGCACATAAATGTACAATGTTGTTTCCTTAAAGGGGAACTACACTCAGACATTAAATTGCTATCATTGAATGAAGAAAAATAAAATGAACAAACTGAAAATTTTAGCAAAATCGGGCTCCTTATACGGTATTAGCTAACATGGAGAACATTCCATTCACTTTGTACACAAAGACATTTTTATAACATTTCCTTCAAACATTCATAAGATATTATTTCTACATTTTATTAATATTTCAAAAATAACACTGGTCAACAAAATTTTACTTTTTGAAAGTTGTCTGCGATTTTTTAGCTGATTTAGGGTGAATCTGATGCGCTAAATCCAAAAATCACATCGGTTTTGTCCCATCAGGTCAAGTTTTCGAGCTATCCCCACATGCTGTTTTTTACGTTTTTGTTCACATGTACACCTTTTGGAAGGTGTTGATGGAATAAAGTGACATGGCAGATGAATATTTTGGTTCGAAATGATTATACT
>BQKZ01006373.1:24002-35121 GCA_036244855.1 Temnopleurus reevesii | reverse complement strand
TCACATAGGACCCCGGAAGCAACACGATTCACCCCGACTCGTTGTTCTGAGGCAGTTAACTGTGAATTAACAAAGAGTCGGGGTGAATCGTGTTGTTTCCGGGGTCCTATGTAACCGGGGTATTAGCCTGTAATTATCTGGAAGAATGTTCAAAGGCATAAACATAAGGTATTTAAATTTTTCACAAAAATATGCCATATGACATTGTCTAAAAAGACGCACATCACTAGGTCGCAAATCTGGACGATTGCTCCAGCATATCGTGTCGGACAACATTTAACAAAATGAACCAATTTTAGAGAATTATGAGAACTCTACTGACTCTAAGTTTTATATTTTTCTTCCTCTTCAGATTTTAGGAGAGAGTCAGTCTGGATTCTTTGTAGGTGATAGTCTCACTATGGCAGACTTTATGGTGTTCGACAGTGTTAGCTACATGAATGAGATACCTCACATTCAACCAATGTTGGACGATTTTCCAAATGTCAAGGTAGGTTTTGCCTGACAGCATGGGATTTTCGATTTAATTCGTCACAGTCACAGTCGATCGGAAGTAACTCGTCACATTTTGCGCGCAGTTGTGCATTGTTACGTCATAGCTAGGATAATTCCGTGACGAGCCCTACCAATCTGTGACGAGCATTTAGATTTTCTCGTTCGTTCACTGATCTGTGACGAGCCCCTGGACTAATACATGCCTCTTGCGTACATGCAATTGTGACATCATCTAGAAATGAAATCGAAACTGATTTTGGGAGTGAACGATCGAGGCAGTGGACGTGTTGACCCTGTTATGGGGCTTGTGATATAAAAAAAGATACGATGAATTGAAAATGAATCGTATCTTTATGGTACATATTTTGCCATAGACTTTGAATTGATATTTATCGTAAGTTTAATTGCATCTTTTATGTTGCAGGCCCCATGGTATGGTATTTATTTTCCGATTCAATAAAAACAATAATGTACAAATACATGGAAAATGAAAAATGCAACTGCATACATATACACAATAAAAAGATACTCCCTTCATTTTTGGTTGACTGTGACCATGACTGTGAAGAATAAAATCGAAAACTCCATAATAGTGGGTTTTCGAAATCGTTGGACCATACGCAGGTGGACGGAAGAAAACGAGAGCGCATCTGCCGTGCACAGTGAATGACAAGTGCCCACCTGATGTACACATCATTAATTGCGCACATCAGATGCGCATTCTTTTTCAACGTCCACAGGCCTCCGTCTACCCATTCATTTCTGAAAACCCACTACTTTTATAGCAATCAATAAACGTGACCGTCGATAGAACACACTCCCCTATAGAATGTGAGCTGAACCTTAACTTTGGGTATAAACAAAAAATACAATCTTATGGTGAAAAAAAAAACTCTGGCTCCCTTTGCTCAAGAAGCCGAAATATTTTTATATTTTGCACGTCGGTATTAATTTTTTGGAACAGTTTTTATACGATCATTTATCTGTTTATTCTGAGTTAGAAAAAAAAAGTTATTTTTTAAATGTAAATGTATGGAAATATTGTCTTTAAGTAGAGGGCATAACAGTAAAAAGAGAATAATAATACATTCATATTTTCTGCAAGGGGTCATGTCGATAGCTATATTCAGTAGATGTGAACTTTGTGGCCATTGGCCAAGGTTGACCTTCATAGGGCGCCGTGGTGCTTTTTGAAAATTTTTCTGGAAAGGAAAGGATGTAGTTAGAGGCGTGTATCATTCAAATTTGAATATTTACGCCAGAAGAATAAGAGAGAAAGAGGATCGCCATCTTACCGTCTCCATCCGAAAGACGGTATGTGACCAGGCTTCGAACCCACAGGCAGGAACTAATAATTATTACCCAAGTCTATGGCTGTCTCGAACAGCTTGATTTCAGCTGACACTACAAACATTTCCCCATTGTTCTGAGATAAAAACCCTTCTTCCAACATGATGAGATCAACAAAGGGCTGGAGTTACGATAAATATGTTCAAACAAACCACTTTGATAATGATCGTTTTGATTATGTCGAACGCCGAGTTGTTATGTGAATATTTAATTTTGCTTAGGGAACCATCTCCTTCTTCATTGACGGCTAAATCTTCATATCAATTAAAGTTGATATTTGCAGGTACATAACATGTTGATGGAACTTGATAATTTCCATTTGAGCATTTCAAAATAAGGTTACATAAACAAATCTATCTATTTCCGTAAACTTTTCCTCGAACGTAATTTATTATGATCGCTGAATGCTTGCGATCGTGGTGTTTGCTCAGATAAATACATGATTTACAAATCTATTGTCCCATAAAATATGGACGAAAATCTATTTAAGTCTGTTCATACTAACAGATGATTTTCACAACTTACATGATAATCATGATTCTTCATTTTTTCCAAATGATCAATTTTTCCTCCAATCAAAATTTGCGGAAATTTCCAAAAAATATTGCGTAATTTAATATCAAGTCGAACTTTCCATAATTCATTTTTCTCTCCTCACAGGCCTTCATCACGTTTTTCTCCAGTCAGCCAGGACTCAAAGAGTACCTTGCTAGCCCTGGGCGCCACCCTCCACCCGATGAGAAATATGTGCTGGATTGTAGGAAAGTGTTACCATCACTCTAGAACATCCCTTTTCCTTTGTTGGCCCAGGCATCCCTTTTGACATTGTCTACTCGAAGTACATCCAACACGATATAAACTATTTTCGAAAAGTTAAGTCAAACGCAAATTCAATGGTCCTTTGTAATGCTATTGAAATCGGAACCGGCTTGCGATTGTTGTGTCCGCACAGTTGAATACATGGCGTACAGTTCTATTGTCTGTGACTCACTTAACTTTTTGGAAATATTTTATATCGTGTTATCCACCGTTGTTTATTACTGTCTAACATCTGAACATAATAATAGTCCGTATCTTGATTAAGTCGACGGAACACGTTTCAACCGGCGTACTAGCCGATTCGGAAATTTAATTGTATAAAAGCATGTAATATGGGCATTTCGACAAATACAATATATCTATTTGACTTTGGTCTAAAAACTCATAGAAATAATTAGCTTTATACAAGATATAATTAGCAAATCAAACTCTTCTGAGTTCCTTATGACTCAGATTTGGTGTTCCATCCGACGATGACAGATATTTTAAAGGGATTTATCCGACAGATACTACTACACTTTCATCTAAAAAATCTAGTTACACAGAAACCCCGATTCAACACGATTCAACACGACTCAACACGACTCAACACGAGATTACACGAATCTTTGTCCAGGAGTCACTTGACTGAGTAAATAATGAAAGAATTTATTTTAGTCATGTTCAATCATGACTCCTTTTCACCGGGGTTTAAATTTGATCTAATCCAGTCGCAGCGTGTGCAATGTGCTTTAAACGTTGGTATACTGAGACATGGTGGAATTGAACCCACAACCTCCTGATCGCAAGACAAGCGTTTTACCACTAGACCACCGATTAGCCTAATGATTATGACGGGAGCGATCATCGCGATTGGAGCTACACTCATATAGCAAAAATTTTAATATGAAAAGTAGATGCAAAACAGAACACAACTCACGATATACAGTGCAACCTCATTATAAAGAGGTCGGACATAGCGAGATACCTGTTACAACGAGGTGATTTTGTTGGTCCCAATACAAGGACCTCGTTATAAAGAGGTTTCACTGTCTTAGAATCTCTTGAACTACGGAGATGATGATCATGAGATTGAGGTATTTCAACCTCAATAGAAATACACGAGGCGTTATCATTTAAAGACTTGGTCTGCATCAGAAAATCATGATTTGATTAAAAGCAGGAACATCAGACGAAAAGATAGAGAAGTAAATCCGGTAAGAATCAAGAAAGCTATGAATATTTCAATTATATAGGTTTGGCCGGTCAACTTCAAACTATTTGCGAGGGATTTGACGTTTTGGAAATTCATTTTCGTCTGAATCGCGATCGCGAGTACAAATCAGAATTCAAATTCGTCTTTGGTCACTTGTAATCAACAACTTAGCGATCATATTGCTTTTCTCGCTTACCAAATTGACGGAATATGTACGGCTTTTCGTTAATCACAACGTTGAATTCGTCCGCTTGTAAACATTGCGGTAATTGCGAAGTTTCAATTTCGTCAATGAGCAGGCATGTTCAAAGTATTTGCGATCATGTTAGGAAAATTATGTTAAATATCTATAATTAGCGTTAAAAGATTGGTAGTAAAATAATACTATTAATAGTGCAGCCGTAACCGCCGGGGTAATTGTAATTTGTGCTAAATTTTTTCTTCCCCAGATGCCCCAGATAAAATTCCATGCTAATATCGGTCTGGAATTCATGATCCGGGGAATGGATGTTCAAATAACAACAACAAATAGGCAAATTTCATTGAAATTGAAAAAAAAAATGGGAAAAAATAAGAAAAATAAAAAGAACGAAGAATTTCAAAAAAGATACAGAAAAACAAGAGAAAGAAGAATTAAAAAAAAAAGAAAAAAAAAAAGAAAATGAAAAGAACGGGTGCAACACTATTTTTTTTCAGGGTATAAGTGCTGCTTACTTAAACGAAGTGGGCCCCTTTTATTGCTTCCATACCCCGCCGCTACTTGCGACACATATAGGAGTAACTTAAAGAAAATTACAAATTAGGGACAATAAGCAAAAATAAATTAAAAAAAACAAAAAAAAATGAGAACAAGCAGAGAAAGGCTTCAAATCAAATGAAAAATCCTTGGGTAACGGATGAAAAAAAAAATTGTTAAAAATCGAAAAAGAATGAACAAAATAAACAACATTGAAAAGAAAGAAAAAGAAGAAAATGCATTTTTTNATCACAGATTATGCTAATTAGCTATACGCATGCCATTTCAAGGATGCCCAGCACAGGTGGAAATGATGACTTTGAAAATTCATAACTTTTGAACGGATTACGGTATCCAATTTAGCTCAAATTTTCACAGTTTGTTCATCTGATTTTTCTTTATTTTCTGACAGTACATTATTTTCTGGGTGTAATTCCCCTTTAAATACGCTTTTCCGTTTGGGAAAAGGGGATTCAGAAGTGACTGGTCTTGCCCGATAATCATGCCGTAGTTGGTAGCTCTTTATGCCCTTCTACAGAGCTGCCAATTGTTACTAATTTTTAGTAATCATTACTAATTTTAGCATCAGATTTGTCGAGTTTAACAGTAATTTCAGGGCAGATTAGCAGATTACTATGTAATTTTTGCAACATACGCACCATTCATTTCAATGTTTATTATGTGAAGATTGCTAATTTGTAGTAGGATTATCAGGGATTTCCTTTTAATCATGGTGGCAGCTGTGTTTTATAGTGGCGATATTGCATTGTTTTGCAAGAATTACTCATGTTTGAGTTCTATGTGAAATATTTTGATACTCTTTCACCATCCAAAATTTGTGCAATTTGTTTTATTTACATATTAATTTTTACGACTTTGTCTAGAATCATGTGTCTTTGCATAGCTTCAAAAACTTGTGCTCCATGAATTCCTTTACGTGTGTAATGATAATTTAGTATTTTAGGTTGGCACTAAGTGTCACTATTTGATATTTCAGTATCTTTTCGAACTAACAATATGATAGCTCACTTCGATTTTGCTATATTAAACATACTCATTGTGCTGGATAGTCTTTGTCTCAGCATTGCCAAAATTCATTTTAAGACTACCCAAATTTAACCATGATATATGTTTTTCATATTTCTGAATTGTTCTAGACAATAAAAAAAAATAATGAATGAAGAAAAGCATATTCCCTCTCTTTCTTCGGTCATTGTCTGATAGAAAATTTTGTAAGAATTATGTCTTAGTACAATTTAGAATTAAAAACAACCATTTATAATCATTATAGCACATGCCGATTTATGAAGGCAAGAAGCATCAGGTTTTTTTTTTTTTTTTTTTTTTGGGGGGGGGGGGGGGGGGAGAAACTTTGGTGGGTACAGAAGATGAGTACAGAAGTAACGGACCAAAGAAGTTGGGGAGGGGGGAGATGGGTGAAAGGTATAATGCTAGTAGGCTGGGGAGGGAGGGAAGAGAGATGAGAGGAAGAGGAAGGGTAGATGGAAGTGAGCTAGGTGGATTGGAAAGAAGACAGTACATGGAACAAGAATAAAAGTGTATACGCTAGGGAAGGAGCAAGACATTAATATAAGAAGAGGGGTCATGAATACGATATAAACTATTTCCGAAAAGTTAAGTAGAGCGCAGACCGTGTATTCAACTGTGCGGACGCAACAATGACAAGCCGGTACCGATATCAATCGCATTACAAACTTAAGGAACGTTGAAATTGCATTCGACTTAACTTTTCGAAAATATTTTATATCGTGTTGGTGGTAGAAAGGGAAGAATGAAAGAAAATTGACAGCAGATGGGAGTTGGATGAAAGTTATAATAGACCCATGAAGGAGGGAGGGAAGAGAGGTGATAGGATGATGGATGGTAGGTAGGGGGTGAGGGAGACTGAAAGAAGACAATAGAAGGGGAACTATGAGAAGGACAAATGGCAGGGAGAGAGGGGTATGAAGGAGAGTGGAAAGGAGATATCAGAGGGAAGAAAGATAAACTGTATAAGGCGGATACAAGGGAGTGAGTTAGGTAGAGGAGAGAGTCGGTAGGTAGGGAAATGGAAGAAAGTGGAAAGAAGGACAAGGATAAAATGTGTAATAGGCTAGGGAGGGAGGGGGGCAGTAAGGAGATTCAAAGGAAGACAACAAAGCGGAGGGTGATAAAAGAGTATATACTAAGGATTGAGGGTGTAAAGGGAGGAGAGGAAGAGAGAGAGAGAGAGAGAGAGAGAGAGAGAGAGAGAGAGAGAGAGAGAAGGGGGAGGAGAGGGGGAGAGAGCAGATCAGAAGGGAGAAGGAAAAAGGTTGAACAGGCCAAGTATCGAGGGAGGAAGAGATGGAGAAAAGTGGGACAGCAGAGACGGAAGAAGGGAGAAAATGTGTCTAGGTGAGGGAGGTGATTGTGAAGATAATGATGGATGGGGGGAGGGCCGGATGTAGGGAATGATGCCAGAATAAGGATAGGGAGGGGGAGAAGGGAAGGTAGGAACAGGAGCTCAAAGAGAAGAGAAGAGAGAAAGGTAGGGAGGTAGAGAGAGAGAGAGAGAGAGAGAGGGAGGCAGGGAGGGAGAGAGAGAGAGAGAGGGAGAGAGAGAGAAAGGGAGAGAGAGAAAGAAACATATGCTCTGATTCGATATGGAAATGCAAATTAATTGTTCCATGTTTTTACTTTTTATCCATAAATTGAAATTGTTTTGCTTTTTTTTTTAAAATATATAATAATAATGACGACGTTGACCCTCCCCTTCAATTGCACAATACGCCCTCAGGAAATAATGCCTTTTCTCATTTTAGGGTCGTTCACACTATCACGACTACGTACGTGACTCTAAACGCTACCAACCATGTTTACATTACTAAACGGCGACTGCGCGATATACATATATATGTCAGGTCATTTTGTACATGCATGTGTATGAATCAAACAAGATGTCGAAGCCACGTCTCACTTATTTTGCTGGTCGAGGATTTGTCGAATGCACCCGTCTGGCTTTGCATGCAGCTAAGATTGATGTGAGTAGCAGATTAATATTCTTCATTTAAATCATCTCCATGGGTTATTGGTATATTATTCTGGTTCAGGGACAATCTATAAGGTAGTCGGATATAGCGATATACCTGTTATAACAAGGTGATATTTATTGGTCCCAGCTAGCTCTTCATAGTTCTTTTTCTTAACCTGATATAGTGAGGTACCTGATATAACAAGGTAATTGTCATGGTCCCAAAGACCTCGTTATGAAGAGGTTTCACTGTATAACCATTGTAAAGCTACATTTGTGCGAAAGAAAAGTCAAATCATGGACGACAACGACGACGACGACGGCGAGGACGATAATGGTCATTATAATGATGGTTATTATATATGGTGGTGGTGTTGATGATGGTAATGATGATGATCAGTGATATACAGGCATACAGGCAACAATGCAATTTCTATTTATCTGTATATATGAGCTTATATGACAACCCACTAAGTACTCAATTCATTCCACGGTTTTCTGAATGAGAAAAGAAAGACTAGACACAAATAGAAAATGACAAAGATATTAACTTTGCCCCCCCCCCATTAAGTTGACCTTTTGGAGGGGGTGCATTTTAAACCTAGATATGCACCAAGCGCCGAGGAACATTTTTACAAGAGTGGGCTTAAAGTGGAGAAGTGCACATACACACTTTTGCATTTTCATATTAACTGAAAATGGTCTACGATTCCTGTCATAGACATAAGGTTTAATGTCATATGTTTTGTTTTATGTTCTTCTTGCAGTATGAAGAAATTTTCCTCGAAACACGCGAAGAATTCCAACAGCTTATTGAAGGTAATGCATAAACATTTTATTTCGTATGAATTAAAATCTTATGCATGCTTCTTTAAAAAAGTATCATTTTTTTTTTATTGTATACTCAATTGTAAATATAATTCATCTTATCTATTTTTTATTTCCCTTTACAGTTTTTCTTACGTGTGTTTACCTAAAAATGATATACATATGAATTGTGTTATTTTTTGCTCATAAGCTAGCCAGATAATTGACAAACATTATCATGATTATTTGCAAATTTTGTTACCATAGGCACGCCCCCATATATTGATTAGGGAAATGAAAAGATAACAAATTTGATATGTAAGGGGGCGAAGAGGCGATGTACCAATCTAATCAACAAATTGATAAAAGATAGAACAAATTCAAATTACATGTATTAGTTTTCTTTTTTATCAATATCTACTTATTTCAATTACATATTTTTGTTGTCGTTGTTGTTGTGATTAGATGGTAAACTTATGTTCAAACAAGTTCCTCTTCTGGAGATAGATGGCCTGAATCTGATTGGGAGTGAGTCTGTTCTGCGCTATGTCTGCAATAGGGCGAATATGCAAGCCAATTCCGAGGAGGACAAAGTGAAGTGAGTATGCTCTAAAAGCACTATTAGCGGGTTTTCGAAATTGGGGGACATAGGCTCTAGTCGCGTGGACGGAGGTGGACAGAGGCTCGGTAGAAAACGAGTGCGCATCTGATATGCGCAACGAATGATGCGCACATCATTTGCGCACTTGCAATTCACTGCGCACAAAACAGTTATATGCAAATTTCTCCCTTATTGATACATTAAGGGGGTGTTGCTCAAAATCAACTGCAAATCAACTGCAACTTTGCAAATTTTAACGCGCGTTTTCATTCGCGCACGGTATGCGCATTTGATAATACACATTTGTCAATAAATAAGTCATCTGCAATGTACTGAACGCAAAAGTGATGCAATAAATAGTGATAAAATGCATTCTGTAACTACAGCACTTTTGACAGAAATACGTCAATAATATTTGCTGCCTTGCAATGTCTCGCACAATATTTACCAACCAGCCCGATCAGAAGAAAGTGAATACATAGAAAAGTTGGACAAAATCTACTCACGGCTTAGTAATATGCGCTTCTGTCCACACAAAGTTAAATTCTAACTAAAAGTGACACAATTTCCCTTATGATATGGACATATCTTTACCAATGTAGTTATCAACACGGGCATTATTTCATCATAAGTTTGACACATTTTAACCAATATTTTTGTTTCCCAGTGTTAGGTAAGCCTGCTCAACTTTGTAAGAGTGTGACAGTACAAAGGTTTAACCATTTGTATTTAAGTGGTTACCTTTGTACGATGTACTGTACAAACCAACTGTATTTTTTAAGACAATACCTCATAAGAAAAGAGTTCATGGACGTTTGTTGGGAGTCCACGACACCTTATGAAAAGTAAACTAAAGGTTGAATCAATTTCCTTTTTAACCTCGATCATTCCGATTTTAAATGTTAACCATGCTCGTAGCCATGGGGTGGCGGAGGAAGCGGGCGCCCCCGCCCCAGCGAAAATTGGAAAAACGTGAAAATAGGGAAAAACATTGAAGAATGGAGGGTCGAAAGGGTGCGCGCCCCCATAAAAAATATGCACCCCATTTAAGTGCAATACTGGCTACGCGCCCAGATGTCCACTTTGAAATAAAAATGTTGTTTGATGTTTGTTCCGTTGTGTCAAAATTTACAGACACAATGACTCTCTAGCGGACAAGAGGAGTTTCCTTTCCAGAGCTGCACTAGATATATATGTTTGACTATCGCAGGAAGGAAACACAATGGCTGCAAAAACCATTGTGGATTATTTATTCAATAAATGGGAACCAACCCCTGGAATTATCGTGTGCTCAATATGAAGAAATGAGATGAACGTTCAAACTGTGACAATTTGAACAAAATCGGGTATGCCCTAAAAAAATCTGAACTTTCAAAGCCTCAATGATATTATGATCCCTGCCTCTGATGGGCATCCGTGTGATCAGCAATTTTGATTGAATCTCTGACATACGAGCGGACAGCGCCTTATTCACTTTTCATGTGAAAAAACGAACAGAAATTATCTCAAATCACGAAGGCATTAACAAGCCTGGAACGTGCGGGTTTGACGAACGGAATGCGAACAGAGTGCGAAAAGTGATTGGTATTGTGAGATCAAAAAAAGGGAAGACATTTCGAGCAAGAATGAAACAAAAATTGGACGAACCAAACAACTTCCACTGAAGCCTTCGAAATGGTTATATGCACACAAATGAAAGTATTTTCCCGATTTATACGGGGTATTCCTGTTCAACATTACTCACCAGAATAAGAGGAAGGAATTTCCTTATGTGTACATAATAGAGCTATGCATCCACAACACACTGCTTGAAATGGTTCAGTAAATAAAAATGTCCAATGAATGAAATGTTACAATGACAACCCAACTCCTTGAGTGTGGCAATTATTTTCTCAGATATAAAAGGCATAAGAAACAAAGGAAAGAATGTGCGAGCGTACCATTTGATCTACGACAACAATGCACTTGCACCTTACTTCCAAGAGCGTTTGCCGTCATAGTATTTTGGATAGCTTTACAGGACAAAAAATTATATAAATAAAATAATTCAAAGCATGTAGAGGAAGACAGTTTGCCCTCTAAATTATGCTGGATGGTTCCTTC
>BQKZ01006372.1:32170-54664 GCA_036244855.1 Temnopleurus reevesii | reverse complement strand
GACAGTGATGCTAATCTGACTCTGGACTATCACTTTGATGAAGAGGGAGAACCGCTTGAAGACATGAATGATGACAGCATCTGGTAAGATTCTATTTCATCTTTGGGAGAGAGAGAGGGAGGGAGGGATAGTAAGGGTGCAGTGGTGTAGGAAATAAAGTTCCTGCCTGTCTATAGATGGTTGGACAAATATAACTTATCAATATCCCAAACAGACTCATTCAATTATATTACAGTGATACACGTCTATAAAGACCACCCAAGGGAAACAGAAAAGGGGTCTCTATAGACAGGTTCATTTACATGTAAATCTAGGGAGTCAAGAAAGGTGGTCTGTATGGACTGATGGTGGCTAAAGCAAGTTTGACTGTAATTACTGTACTAAAAAATCTGAGGGGGCAAATACCAAGTGAAATTCTTTTAATTACGAAACATGTTATGCACATATACTTTTGACTATTGGTCTTAGCTGGGCCACCCAGTGCACTTGGCATCTGTCTTCCCTCTGGTGCCCTTTATCTGACTTTGGTTGGGAGCAGGATGATATGACTGAGCAAATGCTTCTTTAGAATTTAGTGATATTGAAATATCTATTTTTGTTGTTCATTCTCCTTTAAACTCATTTATTTCTGCATTTCCCGGGGAGTGTTTTTCCAAATCGTCCTTAAAGTTATGCACGACTTCAAGAAAGACTGGAGTATGTTAATGAGTGTAATGCGCATACGATTATCGATCATTCAGCGCAAGATCTGATACCAGGGGCCTGTAACATAAAAGAGTTACGATTAATTCAAAATCTATCGTATCTCCAATGTACAGGTTTTGCCATAGACTTACGATTAATATTTATCGTAAGTTTAATTGCATCTTTTATGTTACAGGCCCCTGGTGTGCATAAAGTTGTTATTAAAGTCTTTTGTAACTTGGTGAAACGCTGCCCAGTTCTTCTTTCTGTATATGAGCACTTTATATTGACTTTGTCATGAGATATTGTGGGGATAGAGTTGGTACTCAATTATTAAAAGATGGGTATGATGTTCCCCTTTTTGACACATTTGCTCAGACTACAATATAGATTAAAAGGAAGTGCAAATAAATGATCATCTCATTATCTTGTATGTGTTTTACATTACATGTTGATTTGTTGTAACATTTTTGCTCAGGAATTTCCATGTTTGGAACGATGTTTGGATGGCCCGCCCTGATCTCCCAGATGGGTATGGAGGATGGCAAGCATTGGATGCGACACCACAGGAAACCAGCAATGGTATGATTCTACATGTATTTTATTTTAGGGAGGAGTAAAGGAGGGGGAGGGAAGGGTGATGGAGGAGGGTGCAGGGTTGTCAGGATGGCCCGCAGTGAACTCCACAACGGGTACGGAAGATGGCAGGCATTGGATGCGACACCATAGGAAACCAGCAATGGTATGGAAGGGGCAATGGGAAAGGTGATATATCGCCTTATCGCCTGATCAAGGTAATATTTTTCTTTTAAATTGAAACGACAAGTGAATTTTAATTCTTTATGTACGCTCATAGCTCCTTCAAATATATAAGCTTTATTATTCATTCCAGCAAAAAAAAAATTAGCTGATAAAAGATGGGTTGAGGAGAAAGAGCCTCATGAATAATAAAATGAGAAGATAAAGTTATGGAAGAATGTCTGCGACAGTAAATGCAAGGGAATATTTACATTAACTAAGCAAATAAATGCAGTCACACCTGTATCAGCGGCCACTTTTCTGCAGTGACCATGTGTATACAGTGACCACCTAAATTTGGCCCATTGATATAGAGGTCATTTGTTTAAAGTGGCCATTTTTCTTTATGCAGCCTATATGATGATGATGATGATGGCCTCTTGTATCATGCCAGTCTCTGCCTCAGCTTGGCACTCATGGTACTCAATTACTAAAATAATGTCTCACAGATTTCAATGTCCTAATCAGTGCTATGATTCATCTTTCAGATATATAGATATGTTTGACTTTATTCAGATGTTGAAAGTTTTTACAAAATCTTCCTTTCAGGTGCATTCCGTATGGGGCCAGCGTCTCTAAAAGCCATCAAGCAAGGTCAAGTGTACCTTGATTACGACACCAAGTTTGCTTTCGCTGAAGTGAACGCTGAGACCGTCTACTGGACTGTTCCTAAGCGCAAGGTAGGAATGAACTCAATTAGTCTGCACACACAGACCATTGGCGTTTCGTGTGTGCATATATATGCAGTGTATGATTCAGAGTCTGCAATCAGAGACTACATCATAGACTGCACTATGTACATCAATAAATACTGAAGCCAAGGGTCTGTACTTACAGACTAGAACTCAATCATCTTTTATTCCAAGGTCCCATGGCATAAGATATGTCCGATATTAGGGCCCTCTGCACTGTGGAGTATGGATGGAGCAAGTAATTGTCATTCACAATCAGTCGTAGTTATGTACAGGGTTACCATTCTTACCTGGAGACATGGAAAATGAGTTTCTTTTCCAGTCAGGGAAAAATTAGGGAATTTTAATTGAGCATTCCTCAAATCGGGGAAAATTCAGGGATTTTGATTCAATATTGGAATAAGAATTCATTATGGAAGTCATAAATGCAAAATCTTTTCTCGTTTTCCAATTGTTGGCACTATTACCAGCAATAATGAGTTTCTTTACCAGTCGGGGGAAAAATTGTGGAATTTTAATTGAGCATTCCTCAAATGGGGGAAAAATCAGGGAATTTAATGTAATATTCGTGGTGGTTAAAAATGCATCTAGATAAGTTGAAAAGTGAGTCATGGTAACAAATTTTGAAAATTTATCAGGGAAAATCAGGGAAAAATCTGGGAATGTTATCCTCTTTAAAAACTGTAAAAGTGGTTTCTTTCACGATGGTTTTATTTTTGCACTTTTCTCGTTTTGATGTTGAACCGCGAAATTAACCTCACGTGAAAATGTTCTGAAAAACAAGCAAAAGTAAACACGCAAAGAAATGTCCAAAACTTGTTGCTTGTTACGCTATCGCGCACACACAAATATTTTGTGTATTGCGTGTATTAATGGCCATCACACACACACAGATTGGATTCAAGGTAAGCCTGCATTTATTTTTCAATAGTATGTAATAAGTACAAAAAATAACTAGATTGTAACTGGATTTTCATGTGAAAAACCCAGTTTTGCCGACTGTGAATTCACAAATTTTTCCGACCGCGAATTTAAACACACGTGAAAAAGTCAGCACTGATGGAAACCGCGAAAGTTTCTGGACGCGAAAGAATCAACTTTTACAGTATTGGGAACCCCGTAAGAGTTCCTTTGGTAAGATCTAGATATACAAATAGATATCTGTGCTAGAGATTTTGTGCACGAATGCAAACAAAGAAAAACAACAAAAACATTATTTTCATTGTATTGTTTTTTGATACAGGCTCCGCAGGTGATAACGACTGATCCAAAAGGAGTGGGAATGAAGATCAGTACCAAGGCAGTCTTGTCAGATGGACGTCATGACATCACAGATGATTACAAATACAGAGAAGGTGAATAGATTTCAGTAATCTTGCCAACTAGAGAGAGTGAGAGAAAGAAATTGAGTTTTACGGCATGTATGATTCAAATTTATATACAATCAAACCTGCTTTGATATAGAAAGACCACCTTCCTTAATTCCCAAGAAAGCAATTTACATGTAAATGAATCTGTCTGTAGAGACTACCTACTCATAAATATCCCATTTTCTGTCTCCATTGGGTGGTCTTTATAAACAGGTTTGATCGTATTTATGTGAGGAGAAGAAGAGAGAAATAAGACCGACCTTTAAGTCACCACCTGATAGATGCGACCGGGCACAAACCCACTTCGCAGGAACCAACCCCAGCCAATATATGACTGTCCAAAATAGTAACAAATGTTAGAATTAAAAAATTGATTAGAACGTACTTTCAGATTTTAAGCAGGTTTGACTGTCAAAAATTAGAAGATACAAATTTCTAAACATTATGTTTAGCCCTTTTTTCTAGGATAGAACATCATATAGAATTAGAATTCATTTCAAGAAATAAAATTAGGAAGTGTAATGTAATATAAATTTAGCTTAATTTTGATCAAAGTCTGATCAAAGTTCTACTATTGTTTTGAACATCCTTTTTATATTCTTAGATTTAATTTTTTCTGTGAAGCAGTAAAACATATACAAAGTTAAGTAAGTTTTGAATACAGAAAGTTATTTTGCATTTCGTTATAAACGTGTTTGTATTTATCAAATCATTCCAATAGGTACATCTCTGGAGCGCATCGCTGTGTACAGTGCCAGTCGCCAGGTTTCAAAGAACAAGAACTTCCGCAGTAATATCAAGCAGGATGTGGAGTTTGAGGTCGTCTTGGCTGATCCGACCATGATTGGACAAGATTTCGCTGTCAAGGTGCGTAAATCTTCCTTTTGGGACTCGTTTACTTTGAAGATAATTTTCAGATGATTTGGACTGATGAATTTTGTACTATTTAAAGCCGATATTTGTAAGGGGAAAAAAAAATATGACAAGTTTGATATCTATGGAGAGCTAAGAGGCTATACAACAAAATTGGATAACGCTATATCATTACTCCAAAAGAGTAATCTGTTTGCTACGAAACTACACATATTTCAATGAAGTCGCCAAATGTATATGCGATTAATATGGATGCAACTTGTGTGAATTAATCATACCCAAAATGGCTACATTGCATTCTTGTGCATAAATTGGTTAATTACACATTCGGTGACATCAGATTTCTGCCCTTAGTCTCATCGTATCCGACCTTTTTCAGTTTACCTATTTGGTGAAAAATCAGAACTGTGCTTGAAGTAGAAACGTTTTGATTACATGATTTAGGCATGAAACGGATCACCACAACAATAAAAGAAAAATAAAAAAAATCAATTTACATGGTATTGTTCAGTACTCTAGGGATAAAATACCAAAGTTTGTAGTATATTGAATAGCAAGATTTTAATTCGATCATCAAATTGCTTTTTGAATAATTGTAATGCTCTGATGCTACTGGAATTGGTTGGTTCATGTGGAATCCTGTTGGAATAAAATTAGGGATATATTTTTATTTTAAATTTATATTACATCAGTAACCCAATTTACAAGGTGTTGACTGTTTGCACCAGATGGACAATTTGTCTTGATGTCACAATTTGGTATAGTTTTTGCCATCTGTAGAAAATTTGTGAACTCATTTTAAAATGGCACCTTATATTTCACTTCAAGTTCGCTGGAGCAGCTGGCACAGACGAACTGAAAAATATCAGGATGGACAGGAGTAACTGGAGGATCCATACTAGATTTTGGCAGCTTAGCCAACCTTGTAGCAAAGAACTCAGGTCGGCAATGTGTTCTACGTGTTCTACACGGACCATCGGGTTCGACAACATTGACATTCATTGCTCATTTTTCTTGTAAAAAATAAAAGACTGTTATTGCTATTGTCTTTTTCATAGGTGGTTGCCAAGAATGCAAGCACTTCATCACGCTCTGGCTCTGTGACTTTGACAGGGAGTACAGTGTATTACACAGGGGTCAGGAAGACAAAAATCTATTCATCCAGGAGGACATTCTCAATGAAAGCAGGAGAAAGTAAGTTTAGAGATGGAATGTGAGGATAAAGGAGGGGTAGGATGGGATGGGATGAGATTGGGGATGGGGATGGAATGGGATGTATTACACAAGGGTCATGAAGACAAAAGTCTTTTCGTCTAGGAGGACTTTCTCTATGAAAGTGGGAGAAAGTAAGTTTAGATATGGATTGTGGGGATGAAGGAGGGGTGGGATGGGATGGGATGGGATGGGGATGGGGATGGGGATGGGGGTTGGGATAGGGTGTATTACACAGGGGTCAGGAAAACAAAAGTATATTCATCTAGAAGGACATATTCTATGAAAGCAGAAGAAAGTGAGTTTAAAGATGGAGTGTAGGGGAAAGGAGGGGGAGGGGGTAGAAAGAAAGAGGGAAGGAGGGGGTGTATTACACAGGGATAAGATAGACGAGAGTCTATTCACCTTTGAGGACATTCTCTATGAAAGCTGGAGAAATTAACTTTAGAAATCAAGTGTAGTGGTGTAAAGGAGAGTGATGGAGGAATGTAGGGAGGTAGAACGAGAGGGCGGAAATAGATTGGGAATATTCAAGAACTCATTCTATTGTCAAGTGTTATCTGTGTACATATTTGCCACATTACTTTTCCAAACCCCATATCTGCCTCTCTGTAGCATCTAATTACTCAATATTGTCCATTTTCAGCTGAGACGGAGACCTTCACAATTGATGCAGCTGATTACATGTCCGAGTTGACAGAGTATGCTGGATTCACTTTCTTCATCATGGCCAGTGTAACACAGACCAAGCAAGTCTTCAGCACCCAGAAAGACTTCGTTCTCAACAAACCAACCTTGGTTCTTGATGTAAGCATTCTCTTTCAATAGACCGGTTTACTAATATATTCAAATTAGTGCACGTTTCTTGCCAACGAATGTAGTTACAAGGTTGTTTTTTTTAAACTGATCAGTAACCATTGGACTACAGTACTTGAACTCCAGTTTGCATACATCACTTGTTGCTATGTTGGGCAAACCTGGGGCAAGGTTTCAGGTTGTCAAGAACAAACTTTATATTTAAAGAATGCATAAAATGTGCATCTATTAGTAAACCCACCAATTCTACCTAAGGTGGGTAGCCAATGTCAAGCAATATTACCTGGCAATATCAATATTCCGCACATTCTATGTAGAATATCTATTTCTGTTTTAGACATCTAGTACAAACATTTTCATAAAACTATTTAGATTTGCAATAATATTAATAATGATAACACTTAGATAATTTACCTAGTGCGGGTACTATATATTCTCTACTGCTAGGGTCTGTGGATAATGTTCCCAAAATAAAGTGTTCAGTTACTAAACAGTACTGAAAAGCTTCCAAAAGTAAGGGAGATTTCAACATGATTTAAAAAACAACAACAGACGGAGATAATCTCATCTCTGTTTGCGACTTGTTCCAGAATTTTGGAGCAGCACAGCTGAAGGCGCAGTCACCACGTGTTGCTTTTGTTTTCAGTAACGTAAATAAACATGGGTCCACTTGGTGATTAATATCAGCAAATGTCTGTGTCCCAAATGAAAGATTTTAAAACTAATAATTTTGTGTATGCCTACCCCCTAAAAAGAAGGAATGAAATCAAGACACTTGCCAGAAAAAGTGTGATGTTGTATGTAATGCAAGCCGATGTTCCAACATTGAGAAACATAAGGATTAAGCGGCTATTACTGTTCTGATCCAGATAACTTTATGTGATAGGGAAGCATGATGTCAGCAGATATTAACAAAATCTAAGTTTTGTCATGGTTATTCTCGGTGTCCTGTTCATCCCAATATGTGTTGAATAGTGTTAAAACTAAAAGACATTGTAGAACATTGTTTTCGTTTAATAATTTCTCAAATTACAGATCCTAAATGGTTTATGGTGTACAAACACTAAAGCCCCAGTCACGTAGAAACCTGGAAGCAACACGATTGAATGAAGAGTCGTGTTGAATGGTGTTCAGGATCAAAGTGCCCCTTGAATGATTTATACAAGTTTAAAAGCTGTCTTGATAGTGCCAGTATGGCTTCCTTCTTTTTTGTATTCTCTATTTATTTTTTTCATTGATCTGAACGTATTGACATGAACCAGACAGTTTGATTTGAGAATAATCACAAAATTTAGTGTGTCAATGTCTTTAAATCAATTTTTTTAATTATATGACAGACCTCTGATGAGGTGAAGGTAGGCAAACCAATGAGTCTGTCGATCACATTCACCAACCCGCTGGACAGGATGATCAAGACTGGAGTCTTCCGTGTTGAAGGACCAGGTATCGAGGGATTCAGAGCTGATAAGTTCAGGTAAGATTCTTGCTCACCATCCACTAGCTGCAAACTGTTACAAATTCCTTTCCATATTTGATTCTCTTACACAGTAAAAGCTGAAAATTTGAAAAAAAGGAATTTGTAAAAGAAATATGATATAGTTTTATTTCTCTTTAGATTCAGATGAGAACTTTTATGATTATTTCATAGGACAGAATCTTTGAACAAGAAAGATAGGATTGCATTAAGGCCCATTCACACAGGAGCGACAAAACGCTGCGACANGGTAGCCAAAAGTGCCAAAAGTTTATTTACAATGAATAATTTTTATGTTAACTGCTCTCTTTTCCCATGCTTTAATAATGTAGTAAACTATAGAAGTTTTTATTCCGAGACAGTTTTGAATACTATGAGTGCCAAATGTGCTGGTAAATTAAACATTGACTGTCATAGATTCAAGCCTCTTTTGGCTTCCCATACTTAAATCACATATTTAAACCAGGGTTAACTTAAACCTCGCTATCGGAATACGGGCCAATTAGTCTGCACACACAGACCATTGGCATTTAGTGTGTGCATATGCAGTGTATGAATCAGAGTCTGCAATCAGAGACTACATCACAGACTGCACTATGTACATCGCAGAATACTGAAGCCAAGGGTCTGTACTCACACACTAGAACCAAAATCAACTTTTATTCCAAGGTCCTATATTGTAAAATATATCTGACATCAGGGACCACTGCACTGTGGAGTATGGATGGAGCAAGTACTTGTCATTCACAATCATTCGCAGTTGTGTACAGGGTACCATTCTTACTGGGAGAACTTTGAAAACAAGTTTCTTTTCCAGTCAGGGAAAAATTAGGGGGATTTTAATTGAGCATTCCTCAAATGGGGGAAAATCAGGGAATTTTATGTAATATTCATGGTGATTGAGAATGCATCTAAATAAGTTGAAAAGTGAGTCATAGTAACAAATTTTGATAATTTATTAGAGAAAAATCAGGGAATGTTGTTCTCTTCAAATATTCAAATTCAAATAAAATAAGCTCCCCTGGTAAGAAATCCAGACATACAAGTAGAGATACCTAGAAAATATTTCTCTTTTTTGCATTGGGTAAGAGGTAGGCAAGATATCATTCATCTGTGAATTTGTTAGAAGAAAAAAAAAATTATATTAAATGTGGAGTTTTGAATTCTGAATATTCTGCACCCAAAATGCTATGGAGTGAATGATATAATGGGATCAAATTATTAAACACTTGTCACTGCATCCAGGACAATTAATGTAATCTGAATCAGCACAAAAGGACATTCAATTGAGATCATTTTGTAATATCCACACCAAATCTTTTGTGCATGAATGCTAACAAAGTAAAAAAAAAAAAAAAAAAAAAAAAAATTCATGAGGCACCCGCAGTGTGGTTTATTTTCATGATAGTCTGATGAAGGTTAGCAGTATGCAGCAGCCGTAACGTCATTCTACCAGCGTTCTACGTCTGCACATCATGAGACAACTGATCAATTATCTCCAATTGACATTTTCATTATGTTTTTTTTTTCAATACAGGCTCCGCAGGTGATAACGACTGATCCAAAAGGAGTGGGAATGAAGATCAGTACCAAGGCTGTCTTGTCAGATGGACGTCATGACATCACAGATGACTACAAATACAGAGAAGGTGAATAGATTTCAGTAATCTTGCCAACTAGAGAGAGTGAGAGAAAGAAATTGAGTTTTACGGCATGTATGATTCAAATTTATATACAATCAAACCTGCTTTGATATAGAAAGACCACCTTCCTTAATTCCCAAGAAAGCAATTTACATGTAAATGAATCTGTCTGTAGAGACTACCTACTCATAAATATCCCATTTTCTGTCTCCATTGGGTGGTCTTTATAAACAGGTTTGATCGTATTTATGTGAGGAGAAGAAGAGAGAAATAAGACCGACCTTTAAGTCACCACCTGATAGATGCGACCGGGCACAAACCCACTTCGCAGGAACCAACCCCAGCCAATATATGACTGTCCAAAATAGTAACAAATGTTAGAATTAAAAAATTGATTAGAACGTACTTTCAGATTTTAAGCAGGTTTGACTGTCAAAAATTAGAAGATACAAATTTCTAAACATTATGTTTAGCCCTTTTTTCTAGGATAGAACATCATATAGAATTAGAATTCATTTCAAGAAATAAAATTAGGAAGTGTAATGTAATATAAATTTAGCTTAATTTTGATCAAAGTCTGATCAAAGTTCTACTATTGTTTTGAACATCCTTTTTATATTCTTAGATTTAATTTTTTCTGTGAAGCAGTAAAACATATACAAAGTTAAGTAAGTTTTGAATACAGAAAGTTATTTTGCATTTCGTTATAAACGTGTTTGTATTTATCAAATCATTCCAATAGGTACATCTCTGGAGCGCATTGCTGTGTACAGTGCCAGTCGCCAGGTTTCGAAGAGCAAGAACTTCCGCAGTAATATCAAGCAGGATGTGGAGTTTGAGGTCGTCTTGGCTGATCCAACCATGATTGGACAAGATTTTGCTGTCAAAGTGCGTAAATAGGGACCTCTTTTACGTTGAAGATAATTTTCGGATGATTTGGACTAATTTTCCTTTTATTTATAGCCGATATTAATAGGAGAATCAAAATATGACACATGTGGTGCGCTATACAAGTAGCCACCATTATTATTATTATTATTATTATGGAGAGCTAAAAGGCTATATAACAAATTGAATTACTTAAGAATGCTATATCGTTACCCCAAAAGAGTAAGGGAGCTTAAAATGCCCCCAATGCTCTGTTGGCTTCAAAACTACATGTATGGCAATGAAGTCACCAAATCTATATGCATTTAATATGCATGCAACTTTGATGAATAAATCACACCCAAATTGAGACTAGTGCATTCTTGTGTGTAAACTGGTTATTTTGTGATGTCAGATTTCTTCCCTTAGTCTTATTGTATCAGACCCTTTCCAGTTTAAGTGTTTGGTAAAATGGATACTGTGCTTTAAGCAAACACAATTTGTGTTTACATTATTAAAAGTTTTTGACATCTATAGCATTTTTCTTTAGACTTAAAATAAAATGGCACCTTATTTTTCACTTCTAGTTTGACAACATCGAAATTCATCTCTCATTTTTCTTGTAAAAAATAAGATATTTTTTACTATGATTTTGTTCTTTTTATAGGTGGTTGCCAAGAATGCAAGTACTTCATCCCGCTCTGGCTCTGTGACTTTGACAGGGAGCACAGTGTATTACACAGGGGTCAGGAAGACAAAAATCTATTCATCCAGGAGGACATTCTCTATGAAAGCAGGAGAAAGTAAGTTTAGATGGAGTGAGGGGGAGGGAGGGAGGACGGAGGGAGGGTAGGAGTATTAAAGGGAGGGAGTACAGTGTATTACACAGGGGTCAGGAAGACAAAAATCTATTCCTCAAGGAGGACGTTCTCTATGAAAGCAGGAGAAAGTAAGTTTAGATATAGAATGTGAGGATGAAAGAGCGGTAGGATGGGATGGGATTGGGGATGGGGGTTGGGATGTATTACACAAGGGTCATGAAGACAAAAGTCTTTTCGTCTAGGAGGACTTTCTCTATGAAAGTGGGAGAAAGTAAGTTTAGATATGGATTGTGGGGATGAAGGAGGGGTGGGATGGGATGGGATGGGATGGGGATGGGGATGGGGATGGGGGTTGGGATAGGGTGTATTACACAGGGGTCAGGAAAACAAAAGTATATTCATCTAGAAGGACATATTCTATGAAAGCAGAAGAAAGTGAGTTTAAAGATGGAGTGTAGGGGAAAGGAGGGGGAGGGGGTAGAAAGAAAGAGGGAAGGAGGGGGTGTATTACACAGGGATAAGATAGACGAGAGTCTATTCACCTTTGAGGACATTCTCTATGAAAGCTGGAGAAATTAACTTTAGAAATCAAGTGTAGTGGTGTAAAGGAGAGTGATGGAGGAATGTAGGGAGGTAGAACGAGAGGGCGGAAATAGATTGGGAATATTCAAGAACTCATTCTATTGTCAAGTGTTATCTGTGTACATATTTGCCACATTACTTTTCCAAACCCCATATCTGCCTCTCTGTAGCATCTAATTACTCAATATTGTCCATTTTCAGCTGAGACGGAGACCTTCACAATTGATGCAGCTGATTACATGTCCGAGTTGACAGAGTATGCTGGATTCACTTTCTTCATCATGGCCAGTGTAACACAGACCAAGCAAGTCTTCAGCACCCAGAAAGACTTCGTTCTCAACAAACCAACCTTGGTTCTTGATGTAAGCATTCTCTTTCAATAGACCGGTTTACTAATATATTCAAATTAGTGCACGTTTCTTGCCAACGAATGTAGTTACAAGGTTGTTTTTTTTAAACTGATCAGTAACCATTGGACTACAGTACTTGAACTCCAGTTTGCATACATCACTTGTTGCTATGTTGGGCAAACCTGGGGCAAGGTTTCAGGTTGTCAAGAACAAACTTTATATTTAAAGAATGCATAAAATGTGCATCTATTAGTAAACCCACCAATTCTACCTAAGGTGGGTAGCCAATGTCAAGCAATATTACCTGGCAATATCAATATTCCGCACATTCTATGTAGAATATCTATTTCTGTTTTAGACATCTAGTACAAACATTTTCATAAAACTATTTAGATTTGCAATAATATTAATAATGATAACACTTAGATAATTTACCTAGTGCGGGTACTATATATTCTCTACTGCTAGGGTCTGTGGATAATGTTCCCAAAATAAAGTGTTCAGTTACTAAACAGTACTGAAAAGCTTCCAAAAGTAAGGGAGATTTCAACATGATTTAAAAAACAACAACAGACGGAGATAATCTCATCTCTGTTTGCGACTTGTTCCAGAATTTTGGAGCAGCACAGCTGAAGGCGCAGTCACCACGTGTTGCTTTTGTTTTCAGTAACGTAAATAAACATGGGTCCACTTGGTGATTAATATCAGCAAATGTCTGTGTCCCAAATGAAAGATTTTAAAACTAATAATTTTGTGTATGCCTACCCCCTAAAAAGAAGGAATGAAATCAAGACACTTGCCAGAAAAAGTGTGATGTTGTATGTAATGCAAGCCGATGTTCCAACATTGAGAAACATAAGGATTAAGCGGCTATTACTGTTCTGATCCAGATAACTTTATGTGATAGGGAAGCATGATGTCAGCAGATATTAACAAAATCTAAGTTTTGTCATGGTTATTCTCGGTGTCCTGTTCATCCCAATATGTGTTGAATAGTGTTAAAACTAAAAGACATTGTAGAACATTGTTTTCGTTTAATAATTTCTCAAATTACAGATCCTAAATGGTTTATGGTGTACAAACACTAAAGCCCCAGTCACGTAGAAACCTGGAAGCAACACGATTGAATGAAGAGTCGTGTTGAATGGTGTTCAGGATCAAAGTGCCCCTTGAATGATTTATACAAGTTTAAAAGCTGTCTTGATAGTGCCAGTATGGCTTCCTTCTTTTTTGTATTCTCTATTTATTTTTTTCATTGATCTGAACGTATTGACATGAACCAGACAGTTTGATTTGAGAATAATCACAAAATTTAGTGTGTCAATGTCTTTAAATCAATTTTTTTAATTATATGACAGACCTCTGATGAGGTGAAGGTAGGCAAACCAATGAGTCTGTCGATCACATTCACCAACCCGCTGGACAGGATGATCAAGACTGGAGTCTTCCGTGTTGAAGGACCAGGTATCGAGGGATTCAGAGCTGATAAGTTCAGGTAAGATTCTTGCTCACCATCCACTAGCTGCAAACTATTACAAATTCCTCCATATTTTCAGTCTCTTGCATGTACACAGTAGTAGTTGAAATTTTGAAAAAGGAATTTGTAAAAGAAAAATGAGATAGTTTTATTTCTCTTTAGATTCAGATGAGAATTTTTATGATTGTTTCATAGGACAGAATCTTTGAACAAGAAAGATAGGAGTACATTAGTGGTGAATGCCGATAATAAATCGGTAATTCACACTGACAAATGGCAGAACTTTTCTTTCAAAACGAATGTCATGAGACTGCAGAAGGAGAGAAAGTTTTACAAGAACAAAAGTCCTAGGGATAATGAGATGGGAGTAAGTTAAACTCAAATGAATTAGGGAGAGTACATGAGAGAAAGACAGCAAGAAAGAGATGAGACAAAAGGGAGGTGAATTGTGTACATTGTTGTTGATGAGCAGAAATATATTATGATATATAACAAAGATTAGATCAATAAATTGAAAGTTCAATACTGTAATACTGTAATACTGTAATACCTCGCCAATTTGATTTTTACAGATAATTTATCCCTAACATTGTATATTCTTCTATCATTTTTACAGAGCCATTCATCCTAATGAGACGGTGACTCATAAGCTCAAGCTCGTTCCGAAGAGGGCAGGAAATCGCAAGTTCCTTGCTAACTTCAGCTCTGATCTCCTGAAAGCCTTGAAGGGGGAGACCACGCTCAAAATACTCGCATAAACTTCAAAAGTAATCATTGGGATGGGGCGTATGTAACATTGATCTCCTGGAAGCAATGAAGGGGGAGACCATGCTCAAAACACTCGTCCAAACCCGAAAATTTATCATTGTGATGGGGCGTATTTAACATTGATCTCCAAGGTTGTGTTTCATAAATGTACAATTTACTGATGATCCTTTCTCGCATTTAATGAGAACTTTGGGCGCTGAAATGCAGAAGAAAGGATCATCAGTCGATCGTACAGTCGTGCATAGATCTATGCATAGCTTTATGAAACACAACCCTGGAAGCATTGAAGAGGGACACCACGCTAAAATACTCGCCTAAAATGAGGTCGATAGTGGAACCTCGGAATAAGAGGTATATGGGACTATGAAAATAATAACAAATCTTGTTATTCCTGGGTGAAAAATCAGAAGAATACAACGAAGTTTGATCACTACAATTGGCATATTATGTTGGAATCTTGTTATAACAGACCTCTTAATAACTTGGCTCCACTGTATTCAGCGTTGATCTTCTCAAAGCATTGAATATGTATGCACTGTGGGATCATAGGAAAGCAAAATTGGACAGAATATATAACTCCCCATTTAGGCATTCACAAAGACTTTAGCAAACTATAGAAAGGAGCTATTCTGTCATCAACACATGTTTGACATATGTTCTACATTTCTTTGCAGAATCACTGGGTAGGAAATTTATTTTGTTTGCAAGATTTAGTATACGAGCTTGAATGGGAACATGTTTATATTATCCAATTTTTTCTGTCCTAGATTTCAAAGTGATGCCACTTTGATAGGGAAACAAATTCTAGGAGTCAGGTTAACTCACCATGAATCTCCTGAAAGTCTTGAATAGATATTATCAAGTTGGTTCTCTCTGCGTTGCTATGTACAAATTTGATAGGCGGTGATTGAATTTTCTAAAATTTCAGTCATGGCAACTCTGTATTATGTGTGCTTCATGCTATTATGAATGTGCATGATACCCACTCTATGGCAATTTTTTTTGCCAGGACATAATGTACCTCATTTTCTTAAAAAATAGAAGAAAAAAAAACGAAAATGGAAATATGAGAATAATTACATGTAGTTTTAATATCATAATGGTCATTCCATTTCAGTGAAATATCATCCTGCACATTTTTAATCTCATTAACCCTATTCATTTTAAATGTAAGAGAGGTTTGTTCAGAATGAATGTTTATTACTATTTAGTTCACAGGATTGTAGGTAATTTGTTACCTATGATGAGGTGTTAATCATACGTAAATGACAATTTTATTAGTTTTGACATAACTAGTGAAAATGAGTACATTCCAGAATGTAATGTGATATAACCTTTGTCTACCACTTGGCTTAGTTATCCACAGTCTGTATTTAGCATCACGTTTTCATAAGTTTTATTGTGGTTTTATTAGGTATAATGCACTTCTAACCTGTATTTCTTTGCAACAGTGTGTAATTTCTGTGGTGTATAAATCTAGGTATAAGGCAGAATAAATTACTGTTACATAGTATTATAATGTTGTAATACATGTACTTATTTATAGAAGCTTGATTTTATTAGTTTTCAAATAGAAATNGAGGACATTCTCTATGAAAGCAGGAGAAATTAACTTTAGAAATCAAGTGTAGTGGTGTAAAGGAGAGTGATGGAGGAATGTAGGGAGGTAGAACGAGAGGGCGGAAATAGATTGGGAATATTCAAGAACTCATTCTATTGTCAAGTGTTATCTGTGTACATATTTGCCACATTACTTTTCCAAACCCCATATCTGCCTCTCTGTAGTATCTAATTACTCAATATTGTCCATTTTCAGCTGAGACGGAGACCTTCACAATTGATGCAGCTGATTACATGTCCGAGTTGACAGAGTATGCTGGATTCACTTTCTTCATCATGGCCAGTGTAACCCAGACCAAGCAAGTCTTCAGCACCCAGAAAGACTTTGTCCTCAACAAACCAACCTTGGTTCTTGATGTAAGCATTCTCTTTCAATTCTCCCAATCGTGTAGCCAATGTCAAGTTACATCACCAGGGCGGTTTTTCACTAAATCATTCTTAAAGTTGCATACGACTTTAAGAAAGACTGGAATAGGTTAAAGAGTGTAATACGCATCAGATTTTTGATCATCCAGCACAAGAGCGGATACTAGTCGTGTGTAAAGTTGTTCTTAGAGTCTTTCGTAACTTGGTGAGGTGAAATACTGCCCTGGCAATATCAATATCTTGCACATTGTATTTGGAATATCTATATCGGGTCTCAACATTAAGTACAAACATTGTCATGAACCTCTTAAAATTTGCAATAATATTACCCATTTATCCGCAAATAAATATGGATTCAATTGATGACTAATATCTACAAATGTCTGCGTCCCAGATTAATTACTTTTAAGCTTATTACCCTCTAAAATAAGCGAATTGATTAAGAATTCTTGCCAGTAAAGGTGCCATGTTGTATGTACTGCAAGCTGATGTTCTAAGATTGAGAAACATAAAAATTGATGCGCCACATGCATTTTGATCCAATTAACTTTTTGATAGGAATTAAGTATCATATAAGCAGATATTAACCCATTAGCTACAGGAGATTACTCACTGGAAGGTGTATCATTATTATGCCTGTCTTACATTTTTATGGACGATATGAATACATTCTGAATATGTTCATAGTGTTCTTGGTATGAGTGTTTTCTTTATAACATGAGGATTGCACATGTGTCAAATTTATCATTCATAGCCCCATTTTGAATGTTTGCCATGGTTACAAAAGGACATTGAAAACGAGGGGCAGTTTTGGGCGGTTCAGTGAGTAATAGGAGGGGCAATTTTGGGCAGTTCAGTTGCTAAAGGATTAACAGAATCCAAGTTTTGTCCCTGTTAATCCTAGTGCTCCTGTTCATCCCCATTTTGTGTTCAAAGCAGGAGCATTAAGTTAAAACCTGAAGACTTTGTATTATGTTGTTTTCGTTTTAAAAATTCTCAAATGAAAGATCCACAATGGTTTATGGTGTACTAAGCTGTGAAAAAAACATACTTCATAATCAATGTTTAGTGCTAAAAAAGCTAAAATTCAAAATATGATAGATCCTAAATTGGTTATGGTGTACTAAGCTGTGAAAAAACATACTTCATAATCAATGTTTAGTGCTAAAAAAAAGTTAAAATTCAACATATGACCTACATAGACACACTGTGCAGGAATAAAGCCTCCCTGGAACGCTTCATTAAATTTTCAAAGCTATCTTGATAGTGCCAGTATGACTTCCTTATTTTTGTGTATTCTCTATTTGTTCTTTCCCCGATCTGAATGCATTGTCATGGACCAGACAGTTTGATTTGATAATTTTTTAGATAATAATAATGAACGGCTTTTATATAGCGCTTATCAACTCTTCATTAGAATTCTCTAAGCGCTCTACAATTGCAGCATTATTACCCTGACTTTAGCCTCCCGGCCACCAGCGCAGCGCACTTGGCGTTTCAAGGAATAAATATTCCTACCAGGTACCCATTCACCTAACCTGGGTTGAGTGCAGCACAATGTGGATGAATTTCTTGCTGAAGGAAATTGGCGTCATTCCAAATTCCAAAATATAGTGTGTCAATGTCTATAGATTCAATTTTTTTTCATGACAGACCTCTGATGAGGTGAAGGTAGGCAAACCAATGAGTCTGTCGATCACTTTCACCAACCCACTGGACAGGATGATCAAGACTGGAGTCTTCCGTGTTGAAGGACCAGGTATCGAGGGATTCAGAGCTGATAAGTTCAGGTAAGATTCTTGCTCACCATCCACTAGCTGCAAACTATTACAAATTCCTCCATATTTTCAGTCTCTTGCATGTACACAGTAGTAGTTGAAATTTTGAAAAAGGAATTTGTAAAAGAAAAATGAGATAGTTTTATTTCTCTTTAGATTCAGATGAGAATTTTTATGATTGTTTCATAGGACAGAATCTTTGAACAAGAAAGATAGGAGTACATTAGTGGTGAATGCCGATAATAAATCGGTAATTCACACTGACAAATGGCAGAACTTTTCTTTCAAAACGAATGTCATGAGACTGCAGAAGGAGAGAAAGTTTTACAAGAACAAAAGTCCTAGGGATAATGAGATGGGAGTAAGTTAAACTCAAATGAATTAGGGAGAGTACATGAGAGAAAGACAGCAAGAAAGAGATGAGACAAAAGGGAGGTGAATTGTGTACATTGTTGTTGATGAGCAGAAATATATTATGATATATAACAAAGATTAGATCAATAAATTGAAAGTTCAATACTGTAATACTGTAATACTGTAATACCTCGCCAATTTGATTTTTACAGATAATTTATCCCTAACATTGTATATTCTTCTATCATTTTTACAGAGCCATTCATCCTAATGAGACGGTGACTCATAAGCTCAAGCTCGTTCCGAAGAGGGCAGGAAATCGCAAGTTCCTTGCTAACTTCAGCTCTGATCTCCTGAAAGCCTTGAAGGGGGAGACCACGCTCAAAATACTCGCATAAACTTCAAAAGTAATCATTGGGATGGGGCGTATGTAACATTGATCTCCTGGAAGCAATGAAGGGGGAGACCATGCTCAAAACACTCGTCCAAACCCGAAAATTTATCATTGTGATGGGGCGTATTTAACATTGATCTCCAAGGTTGTGTTTCATAAATGTACAATTTACTGATGATCCTTTCTCGCATTTAATGAGAACTTTGGGCGCTGAAATGCAGAAGAAAGGATCATCAGTCGATCGTACAGTCGTGCATAGATCTATGCATAGCTTTATGAAACACAACCCTGGAAGCATTGAAGAGGGACACCACGCTAAAATACTCGCCTAAAATGAGGTCGATAGTGGAACCTCGGAATAAGAGGTATATGGGACTATGAAAATAATAACAAATCTTGTTATTCCTGGGTGAAAAATCAGAAGAATACAACGAAGTTTGATCACTACAATTGGCATATTATGTTGGAATCTTGTTATAACAGACCTCTTAATAACTTGGCTCCACTGTATTCAGCGTTGATCTTCTCAAAGCATTGAATATGTATGCACTGTGGGATCATAGGAAAGCAAAATTGGACAGAATATATAACTCCCCATTTAGGCATTCACAAAGACTTTAGCAAACTATAGAAAGGAGCTATTCTGTCATCAACACATGTTTGACATATGTTCTACATTTCTTTGCAGAATCACTGGGTAGGAAATTTATTTTGTTTGCAAGATTTAGTATACGAGCTTGAATGGGAACATGTTTATATTATCCAATTTTTTCTGTCCTAGATTTCAAAGTGATGCCACTTTGATAGGGAAACAAATTCTAGGAGTCGGGTTAACTTACTATGAATCTCCTGAAAGTCTTGAATAGATGTTATCACGTTGGTTCTCTCTTCGTAGCTATTTACAGATTTGATTGGCGATGATTGCATGTTCGAAAATTTCAGTCATGGCAACTCTGTATTATGTATATGTGTGCTTCATGCTATTATGAATGTGCATGATACCCACTCTATGGCAATTTTTTTTGCCAGGACATTATGTACCTCATTTTCTTAAAAAATAGAAGAAAAAAAAACGAAAATGGAAATATGAGAATAATTACATGTAGTTTTAATATCATAATGGTCATTCCATTTCAGTGAAATATCATCCTGCACATTTTTAATCTCATTAACCCTATGCATTTTAAATGTGAGAGAGGTTTAATATTGTTCAGAATGAATATTTATTACTATTTAGTTCACAGGTTTGTAGGTAATTTGTTATCTATGATGAGGTGTTAATCATACGTAAATGACAATTTTATTAGTTTTGACATAACTAGTGAAAATGAGTACATTCCATAATGTAATGTGATATAACCTTTGTTTATCACTTGGCTTAGTTATTCACAGTCTGTATTTTGCATCACGTTTTCATTAGTTTTATTGTGGTTTTATTAGGTATAATGCACTTCTAACCTGTATTTCTTTGCAACAGTGTGTAATTTCTGTGGTGTATAAATCTAGGTATAAGGCAGAATAAATTACTGTTACATAGTATTATAATGTTGTAATACATGTACTTATTTATAGAAGCTTGATTTTATTAGTTTTCAAATAGAAATGTTTAGCCACTAGACGTCTTTCTCCTTCTGTGCAAGTGTTTTTATCCTATTTTAGAAGCAGTAGAAATTGTGTGCATGCTGTTATTTGTATTTAATACTATTGCAAATTGAATGCAATACTTCAGTCAAATATGTGACATACAGAAGCAATAGATGCCAGTTCGTACAAATCGTTTGCATTAGACATTCTGATACAAAATCAGGTATTTATGTACAGGGAGATTTGTCAAATTCATAATGAGTGCATTGTTGTTCTAATATAGACAACTTTTTAACAGTTGGTCGTGATTTCATTCTCTGTGATATTTCTCATTTTTTATTTCCATATTATATGGTTAATTGTAACCATAGCACTTAATTATATTTGTAAATGGCCTTTTGGTAAGCTAGGATATGAGCTCGAATATAATTTTCTCTTAGAAGAAAAGGAGTAGAATTTCCAGCAATAAGGCTTGTATCTGATTTCCTCAAACAAAAGTTCCATTTTCTGCAACTTTCCATAACTGTCTTTTAATGTCTTTTTCCAAAATATTAGTTTTCCCAATTTCTCATTTATAGATGTTAGTGAAGGAATTAAAAGATATATAATGTTTTACCACGACAATGTTATTGATATCATAGTGGCAGAATCATTTTAAGGCTAGTCTACTTTTATTTGAAATTTCACCTTGCAGTAGCTGACGTAGAAGTGTGTGAAAGTTTTAATTTTAATCAATATGTATTTTAGATGCCACTATTTATGGTATCTTTTATTCACTACTCCATTATTCATGCAGCTGGAAACCTTTTTATGTAGATATATGTCTACGCAAATTTAAGTCTATTGTCCATATATTATATTTTAGATTGATAAGAATCGATTGTTGTAATGAAATACCCTATTTCTACAGAGTTTTTAAAATAATTGTATTAATTGCGATACCAAATGTGCTACTTTTCTACTTTTTTTAAGATGTAATTTTTAACAAGATAACACCTTTGAAGTGAGTTGTAGTTTTCATGTATAACATTGAACTGAGTGGGATGATCGGTGGAGGGAATCGAAAAATGAATTAAAGAAATTTAAAAAATGTACAATTGTGTGAAAGTTTTATTTTTGTGTATGATATCTTAGAAATGAAAAAATTATACTTTCATGAATAGATCTCGTCTCCGCTCTGTAATTAAATACAGTTGAATCTCATTATAGATAGCACTTCTAAAACAAACTTTCTTGATTACAGTAGAAACTTAGTATAACGAGGTACTTTGGACCATTGAAAATATCTTAGAACAGAAATATCTTTATAGCAGAGTTAAACAGCAATAATTTATTATAAGAGCTGGGGCCCAGATTTTTAACCTCTTAATATCGTCCGTATTTTCATATCACGAAGTGACAGTAGCTCAAAGGGCATTGTTGCATAAGGACAAAAAAATCACGACATAGCATCATTTCAACGGACATCCTTTCGAACAACATGTTAATTCTATAGGAGGAATCGGTACAATGGATTTGTATAAACTCATTTTGTGTAACAGTACCCTTTGGCTCTCGTCACTTCGTGAAAACACGGGCTATATGTCTATATACCAAGTTTCCACTGTACAAGGTGACATCCCTTGTCCATTCTCTTAGTGTTCTGTTGTATTTAAACTTTAATATAACAACTTTTCATGTAAAGGGGTCATTTCTCTAGTCCCATGGACCTAACGGGGTTCCGCTGCAGTATGTAATAGAAATTATTATTATATTTGCAGAAACTAAAGTTGAAATGATTGGATATTCTCTCTATATCTACAAAAGAAATTTGCATATTTTGTTAAATTATAAGTGAGAGGACGAGAGAGGAGGGAAAGTGGCAAGCCCAGGTAAGGAGGGGGGGGGGGCAATATTTTGTGACAGTGTGTTCCCCCACCCCTTCTGAAAATATTATTTCCCCTCATGCAAGATCTATGTATGGTGTGTATA
>BQKZ01006371.1:34674-46793 GCA_036244855.1 Temnopleurus reevesii | reverse complement strand
CGTACATTAAAGCCCAAGTATAGTTTTGGTAAAAGCGAATATTTTGATCGCCAAATTTTGTCTTCAAATCTACTTAAAAAGAAACATGATATCATGAACATGTTGTACAAAGATTGTACGAAAAATTAACAAGTTTTGGATAAGTTATAACCTAAAGTGTGGAAAATATTTTAGCGTCGTAGCCCACGACGCGAATTCAATATTTTCTTTTTTTTTGTTATAAAGGACAGCTTCTCATGAACAGAATTGGATAAAAATGTCAGAATTTATTCTTTATGTATTCCTTTTTAGCATGCTTTAATAAAATCTTGGAAATAATGTTCTATATGCCCGATAAGAAGCAAAATATTGTTATAACCAAGAGAGGGCGCTAAATACGATTTAACGGTCAAATTCAAATTTTCAAAAGAATTCGCTCGTAGAAAGCTATGCTATGATCTTGAAATGTGTATAGAAACTATATGTCATGGTATATATCCCCAAAATTCACATTTCTTCAATCTTTACCAAAACTTTACATGGGCTTTAATGTCTGGGTGAAGTTCCCCTTTAACAACGAAGGGGTATTTTGGTAGGGTTCATCCTGAGATTGTTCGTCTCCCCTGACTCAGTGACGACAGAATGTCATTGCTAACTAATCAGCATACACAACTGTATATTCTTCTTACTGGCTAAACACATTGGAGTTATCTCCTACGTGTAATTTTGCAGGAAATTATAATTCTATGATGCCTTCCCGATAATTGACAAAGGCTGCCATTTGGCATATTCCATTTTCTTTGGGACAAAATACGTCTGAGAGATAGATATTCACTGAATAGTATGCACACGCTTACTAATAACATTCAATATAAGGGTCCAAATAAGATATGAATTATTGCAGAGTTATTTGCCCAGTCTATCTTAAGAACCTAACCTCTCTCTCTTGTGTCCTTCCTCCGCTGAGATCGGAGATCGTCGGCAACCATCTCGTTAAAAGGTGACATACTATGAATAAATGTGACGCACCTAGAAATAAATGTGACACGCCTATAAATAACTGTACGCCAGATTCGGTGAAAATATTCAGCCAACTATGAAAACCTGCCATAAAAAAAATGACATCACTGTGAACTTATTGGGTTTTTTTTGCTGCTGCTTAACTATCAGTATATTGTGTTCTCGAAAATCATGTATTATTCGTTGTCATTGAAGCGGTCTGTGTATAAATTCAACTTCCTTGGCACGTTTTCCTAAATTTTGGCAACCACGATGAATGTAAAGTTTTCCTCATCAGAAAATTTATGTTTCCATTTTTCGCTTGCATTTGGTGACCTTTAAAAGAGGTCAGAGGTTACTGACCTTATCCTTCATTTAAAGTTTCATGATGGTACTCAAATGAGGCAAATTCATTTGAAAAGACATTGCATGCTCTCGCTCCACTACACATCCAGAAATTAGCTCATGTTAGTACCCCAGTCACATCGAAGCCCGGAAGCAACACGATTCAACACGACTTTTTCTTCGAAAGTGGTTATTTGTAAACTGAACAAGGAGTCGTGTTGAATCGTGTCGCTTCCAGCCTTAAGCCCCGGTCACATAGGACCCCGGAAGCAACACGATTCACCCCGACTCGTTGTTCTGAGGCACTTAACTGTGAATTAACAAAGAGTCGGGGTGAATCATGTTGCTTCCGGGGCCCTATGTGACCAGGGCTTTATATGTGACTGGCAGAGGGCAAAATGTGAAATATTTATTATTGTGTGTATGAAGTGTATTTCGTACGCCCATTCAAACTATAAAGTTGACATTTCATTTTCTCTACTTATATTCGTTATCAGCCGCCAAAGGTATTCTATAGGTAAATTCCAGAAAGTTTATTTCTTGAAAATAATAGTGCTGTTAATGTTTTAAACCACCAAAAATACCTATGATTTACTGAAACAAATAGTATTTGCATATCGAAATATCATACCAAAGTTGCAGAATCTAGACATATTATTGGATCGTTTCAAAATTTGCATCAATTTTCCTATCCAGTATATGGTGCTGTCACATTAATTCGCTCATCATATTAATTCGTACATCAAATGAATTTCTACAAAATCGATGAAATATCACAAATCTGACATCATCATCGTGAAGAGGGTTGTTTATTTGCCTAAACTGGACATTTTCTTATCAAATGGACCCCAAAACAATGAAAATTGTTTGCATTTGCAGAAAAACACAGGTCTTGCCACACTGATCTGAATCCCTCCAAGTTTCGAACAGAAATCATCAAGCGCAGTAGAGTATATACATATAGTGATTGCGATATATAAATGGACCTATTATTATTATTCCTTGATATTTCGTGATGAAACTACTATAAATTCTGCATCTTAGATAGAAGCAATTTTACGGTAATTCTTGTGCAAAACGGGGTCTACGAATTATCATGACACAGTTTGTTGACAATTTTTGCCATTTTCCAATATGGAGCGATGCAATCGTTTCGTCAATCGAATTTTGATATCGCGGTATCTCTGTCATTCTTTCACGAATGAGGGTCATTTTTAGAAACATTTGAAGCCTAAACTATCTAGTATCATTTCGTGCCAAGATTTAAAAAAATAATTTTGTATTTTAAGAAATGTATTTTGCTAAGTACCACGATCTAAAAATGCTCTAGAAAAACTATACGAAGTAATGTGACTCCATCATACATATTGTATCTCTATGTTAATCTCTCTAGTACTTTCTAACGATCAGGGGAGATTAGAAAAAGAAAGACACTCAAAGCTGCACATTTTAGATTGCGGTAAAATACATTGATTTTGTCATAAGCATTGAAAATCTATGCCACTTATTTCTGTAAAATTATATGAATCGTAGATCTGTTTTAATCTCTATTTTACGTTTAGAAGTATTCAAGATCTGAGTGATTTTTGTTGATAAAGCTTCAAAAGCTCTTTAATGATTAGGTCTAATCAAAGATCATTTTGGTCTCCAAATTTCGTGTAATGGTAAAACATAAATCCCCTGGTGTATTTCAACCTCTTTATCATGTTTCCTGAATTCTAATATTATTCGAAATGTACACTGTATTGGAATATTCATTATGGCTCATAGTCTTTATGGTAGATGTCATGAGATGAGATATATTTTCAATTTTCAATTTTCAATTCATACAACCATAGAGAGTAATACCCTTTATGATACAACATCGTTATGTGCTTCTTTATGTGAGTTACAAACAACATTCTTAACTATCAAGTTTGTATTTTCAGCAATACAATCCCGATTTTTCTGTTTACAAATACGTTCAATAAAGTCAAGTTATTTCATTGTCTTTATGTAAGTTGTTTATTGTTCTGCTTCATACCATGAAAGCATGTTTTATTCTTATCAGAGCAACATCAACAGGCCTTTGTCTGAAACATCTAATTGCACTTGTTTGATTAAATGTGATAAAATGAATTCAAGAATCTTTGTATGAACGAGGCGGTCTCGAAAATGCGATTCCTGAATCTATATAAAAAAAAAATGCTATTGGGATGAGCCAGTTTACTGATAGATTAAAATTTTAAATGCACGTTTCTTGCCCGCTGACGCCTGTTCTTGTTACCTGTACAATTATTAAACGACAATAGGTCTATCTGAAATCCATTTAGCGTACATTTCCGTGTTCCATGTCGGGCAAGCCTTGGACAAGCTTTAAGGTTGTTAAGAGCAACCTTTGTGTATAGAGTATGCATAAAATTTGCATTTATGATTATTCCGCCTACTATATTTAATATAAGTGTTTGATTTTTAATCATTATTTTACCTTCAATAAATCAATATGATACTTTTGTTTACGATACTCTTTGAGATATTTGAAATCATTCTCCATCAATTTGTCCATATTATTCATGTTCATGTTATCTACAATATTGTAAAAATTTGCTATGTAATTCAGAAAATATATTATTTGCTAGTTAAAATGTTGCTTACTCCATTGTGTATATAGTTTTCATTAATTCTATACAATTTGTGTAATTTTGTGGTGATTCAGATGTTAAATTTTACTTAAATTTTCAATGATGTGTCGGCTGTTCTTTGGCACAAAATCAAATTAGTTAATGTTGAGAAACAAAACTTCATACAAAATACATCGACATTTATTTTGCCCTGTAATGCTGATAAACAGCTATTTTTCGCAACAAAGAGTTATTTTTATATCTGTGGTATTCGAATGCATTGGGTCAATTTCGGGGTTTCGTCATGTCCGTATACACTAACAGCGAGTGCTTGTCTTGATGAACTACCTTTAAATGTAAAATGTGTGTCACACAGATGTGTCTATTCAATTCAATTAATTACAATCAATAGTTGTCAAATTATTCACTTTTTAGCTTACCGGACTATTATTGTTATCAATTCCAAGTTTTTGTAATCATGAATCCACATTGTATTTCTCAATTTTGTTATTGCTTTCCCCTTCATGCTCTGTACAAATCAGAGTTCTTTGTTTACCTGTTATCAGTTTGAATCTTCGGACAATGGTATCACAAATGGATCACTTCACCATATCGATTGTTCTGAGATTTATAGTGATAACAGGTATAGCGAAATGTTCTGATCTCACCACTACAATTGTTATTGCTTTCTATATACTACGAGTTTTGTTACCATTTCTTTTTCTTCTGATTCTGCCATCTCCTTTAATTATGCTGCTATACCACTTCACACAACTTTACTTCTGTCTTGTACGTCCAATTCTCACAATTAATCTATCCTAGCTAAACTCCATCGCCTTTTGCATTCTACCTTCCATTAAATATTCTTTGAGCACAATAAAAAATAATGCATTTATTTTCATCTTAACCCGACTTCTCACTCATACGTTTATCATGCACTCTATTAGTATTTATACACTCTTGGTACCTCCACACTTCTAGTATACCTATAGACTATTACTGATTCTACATTTCTAGTATTTACATATTCCTATAGTGTTACTACACTTCAAATGTTATTACACTCCTTGTGTTTCTACACTCCTAGTGGTACTAAACTTCTAGTACCACTATTCGTGTTACTGCACGCCTATAGTGTTTATACACTTCTAGTGCTACTACACTCACTTCNTGGGGTCATGCACCAGGGGACACCCCCCCCCCCCCCTGGATCCACTCCTGCTTAGAATGCGTTTTAACCCATAAATGCATATCTCGAAAAAAGGTCAATAAATCAATAAATGCACCTGTACCCACATATTCCTTGAAAAAAATCAGTTCAGGGGTCAAAAGAGCGTGATTTTAGAATAACTTCTCTTCACAGAGAAATCCTGTCTCAGTCTTGTCTCGGCTCTGTGCAATTAGCTGCCGTGGCCAATTGCGCGAAATGGTCTTCGTTATCATATTCTTGCCAAGACGTCTTAACTTCTTGTGCCACCCTCTTAACATAGACATAAACGTTGATCATACGTCGATATATGTTAGAGTGTGGCACAAAAGATTAAGAATTCTTAACAAGGAAAGGATAGCTATATACATGTAAGGCCATTTCGTGCAATTTGCCCCAGATTACGACCCCAGACCCATTGACATTTCTTCACTGTGAGCAGGAGTAAAAAAGGACTGGGACAAAATAAACAACTTCGTTCGAGTTTTTACAACATCTTTATGAACACAAAAGAAAGAAGCCTCCCTTGTATATATTCGCCACAAGGTGTTCGTCATTTCTCAGCAGAATAAGAGGAAATGCTATCTCGTTTGTGTGAATAGACCACTTTCGTAATGAATTCAAATTTTATGCACAGCTCTTCTCTGTCAAACGCACAATTACAAACTATTTGTTCACCTGATATTAACTCTAGCAACGTGAATGTAAGCAAGGGACATTTTGACTATTTTACTCTCATTATTTTCTGACGGCTGAATGCATAGCTCGTCTTCGGGCAAGCATAAATAAATTTGAATACATTACGAAAACCAGTAGCCTATAGGCGGGTTTACTTATATATTCAAATTAATGTTCTTTTCTTGCATGTAGTTACGTGGTATTCCTTAAACCGTTTGATAACAATAAGACTACAATACTTGAAATCCAATTTGCATACATTACTTGTTGCTATGTCGGGCAAGCCTCGGGCAAGCTTTAGGGTTGTCAAGAAGAACCTTTGTGTTAAAGGTATGCATAAAATGTGATCTATTAGTAAACCCGCCTATTGTTAACGCTTTAATGGAAGTGGTTTACCTTGTCAAACGTTACCACAGACTTTGGCAAGCCCTACTAAATTTGAATATATCAGTAAATCGCCCTATAGAAACCGGCCTTCTAGTGAACGCTGGTCGACTCATAAATTAAAACTTATGCACGTTTCTTACCAACGAACATAGTTACGTGGTATTCTTCAAACCTACTAATAACAATTGAAGTACAATGCTTGGAATCCAGCGTGCATACATTACTTGTCCCTACATATACGTCTGTACGTTGCAAGCTTTCGGGTTAGCAAGAACAACATTTGTGTGAAAAGAACAACTAAAATTTGCATAGATCAGTAAACCTGCCTGTTAACAGACTTCCCCGAAATCGACGATTCGTGATTGGACGATGGTGTGTGTACCACGTGATGTATGGCGCCACATCGAAACGCTACACGCTTACGATTGCACTCTGTGTGTCGGCCGGTGTCACGACTGCACTCTCTCGGTATGACAGACACGTAGTTTGCTTTCTGGATTTATTTCGTAGACTTTTCCACTGCTTCGAGACCAATCCCAATGGCTACCTCGTGAAGTGAGTAATATTTTACATGTCTTGATAAGCCACAAAGGAATGATATACAAACATAGGATTCGGGCCAAATCGTGAAATAAGCCACCTCTCTAGTCCCCCGCACGTCATTTGTGTGTGTGTGCAATGTTTATGGAGATCAATGAGGTCTCCAATGAGGTCTCCAAAATAGTGGAGGGATCACCCAAGAGAGAGAGAGAGAGCTGACTAAACGAACTTATGTCTGAGGATGTTTAAATTATACCAGGAAAATTCCCAACATGGCCATGTAGTAAAAATATGAGGTTCGTGTAAGTTGCGACATCTTTATAATCTTGTAGGACCTGGTTATGCTTATCTTGTATTAATCGGTTGTGCCACCCGCCTACAACCAAATGTGTAAACCGGGAGTATTTTGTTTTAATAATTTCTTTCACGACAAAAACCCCCACATTTTTCTTGTATTTCAGTATGCTGCCAACGGAGATTCAATGTTCTGGAGATCGCACCCATGGAACTGTTAGCCCGAGGACACCCATGGGAGAAGCCGCCGATGAGAGCTATGACTGGTAAGTTCTCTTGAGTTGATGCATGCATGTATTGGAAAAAAGGAAATCTATTTACATGACAAGCTGTCATTTTTATTTTTATGGAGCTCCATATAGGTGCTTGCCTTACCCCGTCACAACAACTACAGCATGGTTCGACAGACATCATCGTGCACTAAGAAATATCAGAAATAAAACTTTTTTTTTCTTTTGCCCAAAGATTACCATGTAACATGCCCCATATCTCAGAAGGAATCTGGTACTAAAACATCACTCATTTGTGATTTAAACCCCTATTTTAGATAAGCCCCCCCCCCCCCCCCCCCCCCATAGTCCAAACTACTTGTAACGAGCAGCCATTTTGATTATTTTGTTTCATGGAGGTCTGTCCAAGCATGGTGGCCAACAATTACGAAATCATCAAGAAAATAGGATTGCAAGGGAGCTGAGCTCCCAAATTTGAGAAAATCCTGACTTTCATAATAAAAACTGTAAGAAAAACTTTTCATACTTTCAAGGTAAAAAAATAATTGGAAGAATTAGGAAATTATTCAACTATTCAATTTTTGTATTTATGTTAATATAGGGGTTTACTCCAATTTTCTCTCTTGAAACCGGGGGGGGGGGGGAGGTTGTACACGCCATCTCCCACAAAAATTACGGGGGATACATTCATCCATCCTCCGGCTAAGATAATGCAAAATGTTTTACCTGAGAAAAGTGAAGCGGGTCGCATTTATGGACACTAAGGGGCGGGGCCTCGATCGATCTGCCGAGAGATATTGCTCTGCTAATATACATAGCTGTGTGTAGGTATTTGTTATGTTGCTAATTGATGGATGGATTGAGAAGACAAAAGGAAAAAAACAATATCCTTGATCCAAAGATTTAAACAAGTATGCTGAATAACAATATGCGGATGAATGTGACTAAAATATTTTCATTTACCAATCAACAGTTTTCACTGGGAGAAACATCCTGCAGAAGTCGTTCCTGAAAGACACCAACATGACCAGAGAGAGGAGTAGCGGAAAAGGATGATGGAGAAGCTCAAGTGACGCCACACCTCGATGAAGGGTACCTCGTCTTGAAGCCGCTGATCGGTTCCAGCATCCAGCATCCTGGGAGCAAGAGACCACCGTCGCGACAACGTGAAGATCAGAGCATGCAAAGGTCCGCTAGGATTGCCGCCAAGAGAGGAAACATCGGAGTACTGACGCATCACGAGGGGGCCATGCAAGTTGATCATTTTGTTAACAAACATAAAATGTTTTCGTGCTATTTTTTGTAAATTGCTTCAATTTACTAAGTGAGCTCACATTTCGGAATATATTATCTCAAATATAGAACCACATGGGATTGGATGTAACCCCCCCCCCCCCCCCCCCCCCCATTTTGTAAATCTATTTCCTAAACCAGTGCTTTAGTAGAGTGAGAAAAATACAACAGCTGAAACCATTCAATATGATAATAGCGTCTCCGTCTGTTATTGTTTTTACGAGAGTGTTGAAAACTCACTCGTTTTTTTTTACCAGACGAAATCTTCAGCAATGCCAGCACTTGTCCTAAAGGAACATGAATATGCTACATGACAGTCTTTGTATGGAGAAGACACCATGGAATGGCCGTTTCCTGCAAACGTACATGAGATTACTCCTATGTGGTTGGTCAGTAGGAAGAATGTCCAGCTGTTTATGCTTGCTCAGATAAACGGATAGATTGTCCATCCCCTTCTGTAAGGGACACAAAATAATCTCAATTTGGACCCTTACAAAATGCACCCCTTTCGTTGCTAGCTCGTAGATCCATGTAGAAACAACTGGACGACCCTAACATGTTACGAGTAGTAAGTTAGAAACATCCCCAAGCATGCATCTATGAAATCGTTCAAGATCATAGTGGTTTACTGACAATCAGGCCCAGATTTTTTTAAGGTTGCAAATTCTACATGTAACATGCAGATGAGAATGTCAACAAGTACTCTTGTTGAGACATCAAGGAGAGCAGTTGGTCTCTGAATGTTAGATAAGTGCGTTCTATAGCGCAGATCAAGAACACATCGTCTTCTTGAAAAGCTACAAAAATAATATTTCTTAGTACGGATAGCCAACAGGGGATGCACAATTCTGATCTCTCTTTTTCCCTCGTTACAATTTTAAAGCTTCCTATGGTATATCCTTTACCTATTCATTAACAACAAGATTCATTCTATCAAAATTATACAACAATCTATTTATTATCAATCATTTGGCATTTTAGATAATTCCCTTTTTGTTGGAGGTTGGGGTAAAGCATAATGTAATTTTCTTGTCGGCATCTTAAGGGGCGCAAATTTGCTCGTGGATGGGGGAACAAAACCACAGTCACCCCTTCATACGCAATGTCACCATTCCTATCCAAAATGTCTCACTATTTCTCATTATCCAATGGAATAATTATAATCATAGTGGACATTTTAATATTCTCTAAATTTGCTGTTTAATTACACACATGTGACGTTAACCTTAATGTTCAAAAGTCAATAGTAGTTGAGTTGACATTTCAAAAGATATTTAACAGCAAATTAATTTGAAAAGATGTATAACAATTTATATGAAGTAAAGATAATTGATAAATAGCAAGGATATCATATTTTTTTCAAAATGACAAAATTACATAAACGTGTAGTGTATCAATCAAATACGATACTTCGAAGTATTATGCTCTGCGCATGACATCGATATTGCTTGAATGGCGGAATATATTCATTTACAAAGATGTACTACAATTGATGAGTTTAAGTGGATTGGGGAATAATATGGATAGAGGAGTCGTATAAATTGAAATATCATCAATGATTTTTAAGGAAATCGAACTTTGGATATTTCAATGATAATCCAGTAGTTATTACCCGCGCTGGGAAGTTACGTCACACAAAAGAAAGTAGCCGGATAGTCGCTTTATAAAACAAGATTTCTTTTTGGCAAAGCATATGAAAGCGCCTCACAAATTAAGATCATAAAGAATCGATTGGATAAGCTATATAGATAAATAGATAAATTTCATGATGACGAGAATGAAATAAGCGCTTATTTCACGCACATTGTCATGAATTCAATTTAATTACTGTCGATCAAAACTTGCATTCAAGAAGAGTGAAATAAGCTCTGGTTTCTCTCTTGAATAAAAAATCTGTAAATGTTGCAGATCGGATCATTTGAACGATGGTTTGCTCTATAGACCCAACGTATTTGCACCATAGTAGTTTATGTTTTTGTTTGTTCTTGTTGTTGTACGTTTGTGTTGGCTAGCTGTATTGGGAACAGTGAAGTGGTATCGGGTTGTCGTTTAATTTGTAGTACAGGGTTAGTTCCTGGAGTTCATCATGTTTCACTTGACCGATCTGTGACACTTTTCCATCTAGCTTTTGGCATGTTTGGCAAAATTCGTGAGGTATGCACAATATTGGCCATGAAGAAGATGGGATAAGCGCTATAATCACCGTCTTCTTCTCCCGGTTATTTTTACAAATATCGTTGCGGAACAATCTTTATAATTTCGTTAATTTCAAAACTGCCTATTAATTTCATTTCTTGTAAAGTCGTATGGCGTTACTTCCCAGTGCAACATGATAGAATAATAGCCTTGAAAGATATCCGAATTAAATTCAAATAGTATAGTTCATACTCGTTAACAATTTTGTAAGGTATCATTTAATCCGCTAATGGAATTTGACAGGAGGTCTTTTAAACGTAGGACAGACTACAACGACTGATATAAATTCTTGTACTTCATGATTGATAACATACCGAGTATTCAGCAAAATAACTCATACCAGTCGTTCTCGAAGTCATTCTTGACTAAAGCCCCGGTCACATAGGGCCCCGGAAGCAACAAGACTCTTTGTTCTGAGGCAGTTAACTGTGAGTAGACGAGTAAGATGCAAATGTTATGCATCCATTAACACAAAGGGTGTTCTTGACAACCCTAAAGCTTGCCCGAGGCTTGCCCGACATAGCAACAAGTAATGTAAGCAAACTGCATGGATTCCACGTATTGTAGTCTTATTGTTATAAAACGATTTAAGGAATACCACGTAACTACGTTCATTGGCAAGAAAAGCACATAAATCCCGCCTATTAACAAAGAGTCGTGTTGAATCGTGTTGCTTCCGGGCCTCTATGTAACCGGGGCCTTAGTGAAACGCCATATCGGCGTGTTACCTGTAAAATTTGCAACCTCAAAGAACTCTTGAGTGACCCTGTTTTCAGTGAGCCACTTTGATCTTCAGTGATTTCATAAATGTAGGGGTCGAGCAGTTGTTTCCTCAAAGATATATCGGTTAAAGGGGAACTTCACCCATACGTTGATGCACTCTCAGTGGATGAAGAAAAATACAATGATCAAACTGTGAAACTTTGAGCAAAATCCAACAATCCATTAAAAACTTATGAATTTCCAAAGTTTTGATTTAGACCCCTCATGGGCTCCTTAAATTGGCAACGTACAGGCACAAAATGGCTGCCACCATGGAGAAATCTCCATTCACTTTGTACACAGTATTTCAAATTTTGTTCTTTTTCTAGAAAAGTATAAATCAACAAAATTCATTCCGAAATGCATGCAGAATCAAAATGTCTAATCATACTTGAAGAGAAAAGTACAATTTTGCCTACTTTTCTAGAAAAAGAAGATGTGAAATTCTGTGTACAAAGTGAATAGAGATCGAGTTCTCCATGTTGGCAGCCATTTTGTACGTGGCTGTACGTTGCCAATTTGAGGAGCCCATGAGGGGTGTAAATCAAAACTTTGAAAATTCATAACTTTTGAATGGATTGTCGGATTTTGCTCAAATTTTCACAGTTT
>BQKZ01006371.1:11450-24301 GCA_036244855.1 Temnopleurus reevesii | reverse complement strand
TTTTTTTCCCCTTTTTTTTTTGGCAGCCCAAGGGGGGGGGGGGGTTTAAACCCCTAAACCCCCCCGTAGATCCGCCACTGCGTGAGATATACTTTTCATAAAAATTAATTTTCATATGAATTCAATGCTTGTATTAAGTAAATTGACATCATGAATACGGTGAATGTACTCGTGTTTGCTTCCATTTTTATTTCAGTTGTTGCACTATTCACGTTTGAATTTTGACCTCGTGCATGTTCCGGAAAGGGCATAGATCTCTGCTAGCGTTGGCTTTATCTCATCATGGTATCTCTGATGTGATTTGCATTCATGAACTATTACTTTTTGGACAGCAAACCCTTATAATTAAGGGTAAAATAAGCACCACTGGATTTTATGGAGTTGATATCTTTATACGCTCGTATTTTGACTTCTCTTCTTTTCTTTCTACACTCGTGTTCTTTATCGATGTGGCTTGAACATATCAATACATCATCTGTACAAATGTACAAAGTTTGAGAGAATTGTTGTCAGCTGGAAATCATGAATCACTATTGACAACTGCTATCAGATGGATGTCTGATGAGAAAATGGTTTATGCACAGTTATGTAGCATGTAGCCACAATTTTGGCCCTCTTGATCAGCGGTTTTGGGGTTAACTATTTCATCTTTTACAACATTCACCAAACTAAGAGCTACAGAAACAAAATAGTCATATACACTCTATATTTTTTAATTTTCATCTTTTTATTCAAATTCATAAATAAATAAATACATATATATCCTCTTATTTACAAATACAACATATCTTTTAAATCTCGTTAGCACCGCCAACTTGTCTTTCTCCATTTCCAGTTTGTTCTGAAACAAAATAATCCCGAAATCGATCCGATTTCGTCAAATCGTCATTTTGAATTCAGAACCGTCTGACCACGTGACCCGCCAGCTCCCTTCCTGTGTCACATTCCCAACACCAAGCTAATCTTTCATTATACCCGAAAGACAGTCAATGCTTTCTGAAGCTTTTTCAAAATAAAGTTGCTTGGGCTGCAAATGCTTACAGTACTAGAGGAACTGACAAAATCACTAAATTCTGTGTGGCCAGACGCACTTCAAACAATTTCAAAAAAGTTTTCCAATCCAAACTTTCATTTTCTTACCCTTCACATTTTGGCACAATATTCGAATCATTCCAATTTCACATGACATGATATATCTTCATATTATATAGAATATCAATCTTCTGTAAATATAATCATGATCTACAAAATATAAGGTTTTCGACAAAATCTGGCACAAATTAATCGCTTCCAAATGCCTAAGTCAATCATTTTCCATTCATCAAAATTCTTAAATTTTCTTATCAATGGATATCACAATAATCATAACAATCTTTCAAAATTATTTATCTCTTTTAAATCTCTTCAGCACCAGCCGACTTGTCTTTCTCCGTTTAGATTTTGTTCTGAAACAAAATGATCCCGAAATCGATCCGATTTCGTCAAGTTGAATTCAAAACTGTCTGACCACGTGACCCGCCAGCTCCCTTCCTGTGTCACATTCCCAACGCCAAGTCAACTTGCTTTCATTATCCCCAAAGACAGTTAATAATCTCTGAAGAGTTTTCTACAGCTGATAAAAGTATAAGAGGTATTGAGCTGTCGAAAAGGACATTTAAAGTTGAGTTGCTTGGGCTACAAATGCTTACAGTACTAGAGGAACTGACAATGTCACTAAATTCTGTGTGGCCAGACGCACTTCAAACTTTTCATAAATTTTCACAATCTTTGCTTTCATTTTTTTTTCGCAACGACCCTTTACATTTTGGCACAATTACAATAAATTTCAATTTCCCATGACATGATATATCTTCTTCCATATACAGAATATCAATCTATTGTAGATATCATAATCTACAAAATATAAAGTTTTCGACAAAAAATTTGGCATTAAAGAATCGCTTCCAATATTGCCATGATCATTTTCCATTAAAAGAAAATGCTTAAATATTCTTCTAATATACTATCAATGAAATATCACAATAATCATAACAATCTTTCAAAAATTACTGATCTCTTTTAAATCTCGTCAGCACCAGCCTACTTGTCTTTCTCCGTTTCGATTTTGTTCTGAAACAAAATGATCCCGAAATCGAACCGATTTCGTCAAATCGTCATTTTGATTTCAGAACCGTCTGACCACGTGACCCGCCAGCTCCCTTCTTGCGTCACATTCCCAACGCCAAGTCAACCAGCTTTCATTATCCCCCAAAGACAGTCAATACTTTCTGAAGCTTTTTTATCAGTTGTAACTCAGAGAAGGTTATCACATTTCCCAAGTTAACAAACGTTAATGAGATATTGAGCTGTTAGAAAGGAAATGAAGGTTCGGTTGCTTGGGCTGCGAATGCTTACAGTACTAGAGGAACTGACAAAATCACCAAATTCGGTGTGGCCAGACGCGTTTTAGACTTTTCATATGCTTTCCCAGTCAGAGGCATTCGTTTTCTTATATCCTTTTCCAAAACACAAATTTTGACACAATTCAAATTCGACTTCATCAATATACATTACATAAAATAATCTGCCAGATTCACAATGATATCGATCTTCTGTAGATATCTTCCATCTACAAATGAATTTGTCAAAAGAAAAATCTGGCAAAAATAAATATGATATTTCCTCAGGCAATTCCTTTCCAAACATAATTTGCTGAGGCCTCTATTCCATGATTAATACTAGGCTATGCATATCGGTGCTACCATGTCATGTGAAATTGAAAAAGCAATCCAAATTTATCTATCTTTATATCTGTCAATGTATCAAACCTCCTAACTTCAGATACATTTTACTCATGGTGCAAAGCCTTAGCCTGCACTCCATGAGGACCATTTCACTCCAGAGGCCACACCTTGGCGGAACGTCGGGCTCGAGCAATAGATATGGGAGGGCACCTCTTGTCTGGCCATACAAGAAGTATCTTCCGAATATTCATTGCCCGAGCCCGACGTTCCATCGCCTGTGTTGTGCGCCTCCTGGGTTAATTGGTCGTATACAGCGCTATCTATTCGGACCTACCGGCTTGCCTCCTGCAAGTATAGATTTCCAAAACAAGCAAGAACACTTTCTGTCTCTCCTGCTAAATAGAAAGAGCAAACCTGTAACCCTCTTGTCGATCAAATAATTTCGATGAAAATAGTTTTTGGAAAGTTGGATTGGAATGTTTTAGAGCAGGAATACTCAGAAAACTGCAAGCTTGAGATATGAATCTTGGCAGTATTTTGACAAACAAATGGCACCAGAACGGTTTCTTTGCACAAAGTTTCAGAGTGACCAGCTTTTGCCCCCGAACAATAGCGTTTCACCTTAAATCTTTGCCACACGAAAGCATTTCGGTGCAACTAGCTGTTTGTCATCCAGTAGGGTGACTAGATGCCATGTACCCCTATGCATTTGTTTTCATTTGTGTGCTTTTTTCTAGCTTTTGTAATTTATGGCACTTCTATCCGATTTCTGAACATGAAATTTGATATCAAATAGTTGTGGGTCTTTCCTTTTACTTCCTTTCTCTTCCAGATTGCTTCTAAATTCTCCATCAACTCCGGTGTTCCAACACGACATCAATCTCCGTATGGGCTCGTTGTTCGTGTCTGGAACCATCTGGCCACGTGACCTACCAAATCCTTCCCGCCTGATAATTCGAACTCCAAACCTAACAAATTTTCTCCCCTTTCGCCTTTTGAATCACATTTGAAACGCCCAAGTGTTTGATTCGGATAGGAATCATATATTCAAGATGTTTGGGCAATCGGCTTGAAAGCGCATAGGCGCAGGCACAAAGGTCTTAGGCAAAAAGAGGGAAATGCTTGGTTAGATGGGAGCCGAATATCTACGGTACTAAAGATATTGATAAAATCACTTTCAATTATCGTGTGGCCAGATGCCTTTGATTCTTTCTTGATTTCATCTAAAATCCTTATCCTTCGTTCCGTCCTCCTTTTCCGCACTTTCTTTAATCATTACCGTTTTCAGTATGACCCACTGAATCAAAGACATCATATTTTCTGTCAGGAGAATTGCCATTTCTTTCACTTTGGATTTAAGTGCCTCAATTTTCACCTCCTATTTCAGTCGAGGTTTGCATGATTCGAAAATATTTACATACATTCTAACAATTTGGTATCTTAAAACTAATGCTATCAATATTGCACTTAATGATATCTCTGGCATTAAGCCTTTGGCTCATGAGATATTTCTCCTCTGAGCTTTTGAGATGACCTTCTCGATGTGTTTCCAGGGTGGTCTGAGACGAGGGTTGACATCGGTCATTTCAGCCGCCAGCTCCCGCAGTGGTCGACTCCTCATCACCGTCTGCATCCGCTCCAGCAGCTTGCCCAAGGAATATATGTCGGTTTGAACATTCATGGGCTGCAGATCCAGGATGTACTCTGGTGCTAGGTGGTTGTAGAGGATACCTGTCTTGTAGCCTACGATCTCTTCTTTGGGTAGCTGCTTTGGTTTGAGTGGAATGATGTCGGTCGAGACTTTCCCCATGTCGATGATGAAGGCGTGCCAGCGGTGATCCTCGACGTCCCATTGCAGGAGAACGTTGTTCGCTTTGAGGTCGTTATGCAGTAGACCCTTCTCGTGTATTGCTTTGAGACCGTTGACGATATCCTGGACGACATCGAACCAGTTTTCCTTGGAGAGATTCGGCGTCTTGAACTTGATGGCCTGAGCGAGCGAGTAGCTCGTCCCGGTCTTCTTGTCGCCGAGGAACTCGAGAACGAGTGACGGAGCGCCGTCGTAGTCGACGATACCACGGAGCTTCGGGAATGCGGGATGGTCAGCGAGGGCGAGGTGGACTAGGGCTTCCATGGTCGTACGGGCGTGATCGGCTCTGATTCGAGCCCTTCTTTTCTCCTCATTCTCATCCTTGACGCCCTTGCTGATGTACGGCACCTTGACGGCTACCGCTTCGCCTTCGTACTCCCTCAGGAAGACTTTCCCATATGAGCCCTTTCCGATGAGGTCATCACCATCGTCAACGTCGGCACCGACAAGGAATGATAGTTCCTCAGGCTTGATGATGAGGAGATCGACGTCGGAGCTAACCCGCTCGACCACCGCTCGGTCTACGTAACTCATGTCTAGGTACATCGAGTCCTTCTCCTTCAACGCCTTTTTGTGGAAACTGCAAATGAATAAAAAAAAATAATAAAAAACAGGATTAGAAAAAAAAATGTAATTGTGTCAAGGAACAAAAGATTCATACGTCATATATCATGTATATCATGTATACTGATCTGTACGGACGGTCCCCAATTTCAATAGAATTACAAAGGAGCATTGAATTGGCATTCGACTTAATTTCACGGATAGATAATATCTTGTTGAGAGCAGAAAATCAATCACCACTTTATTCGTAAGTGCTACAGAAATGCAATGAGACTATATTCTATATCGTTGACCTAATCGTATATTGAGTACCTGAAATGATCTATGACCTCACAGACCATTTACCCTGTATGAGTCATATTAAATTCTTGCTTGTAACATAAGATATGCAATTAAACTTACAATAAATATTAACCATAAGTATATCGTAAAACATGTTACAGGCCCCTGATCATATTAAAGAATAATATTAAAAAATCAGAAGTTCTGATGGTCTCTGAAGTACTTATTGTTCAGTCATTATCAAATCATTGCCAGTACTGATTATTTCATTCAGAGTTTTACTTACGTAGTGAGTTGGTATTTGAGCTTATTGATCAGACTTTCTTGTTTATAAGTCTTGAATCGAAGGTTTTCAATCTGCTCCAGCATTTCACATTTCTCTCGTTCTCGAGGACTGTAAGAGAAATATCAAATATGAAATATGTATGAATTAATTCGACGTTAAATTTGTGCTTTGTGAATTCGAATTTGAAGAACAAAATTGTAAAATCATAAACTTAATTTAGCGTTTACATGGTTGAGAATATGTGAGGATTAGTTTGAAAATGATTACTTACATGGAAATTGGTAAAGCCATTTTTAAATACCTTAAACAAAGCGTTATTTACATTCAGTATTTTTCGCAATTTCCTTGATACGGTTATGACAGCTTACCTAATTTCCTCTGCTCCGGCATCTCCACGCTCAAGAATAGGATCTACTAGATTTATCTTGGATAAAAAGAAAACAAGAAAAGGAATGATTATTTAAGGTTACTGTAGAAGTTTCATTTGCTGCTCTTTAAGTAAGAATGGAGAAAGAATTATTGTCATAATGCGAGGTAATATGACTGCTTGATAAATGAGAATACGATATAATACAAAGTCGGAGGGAGAAAGAAAGATAATTTGTTTGACGGACTAGATAAGTTGACATGCCCATTACATGATACAAAAATTCAACTTGCAGATTTTTTCTTACATGTCATTTTATTTTCTTGACCTTACTATGTTGTCTTGTGGCAACTCGTCATTTTTCCAATTTCCATGTTTGAAATTAACGAGCCTCTACAGGTCAAACAAGTTGCACTTTATTTGGAATGTTTCAAATTGCTCATTTACTACATGTTCTGTCACATACCATTTCATGAAATGTTGCCTTGGTCTTCTTCAAATCGGCTATCTCCATTTTCATGTGATCATTGAGCTGTTTCATGCTATCAAGCTGTTGGAACAGATCTCGGAGGCTGATCGAATCGCCTACCGCTTCAAAGATACCAAACTGGATAGCTGCCTTGGTGACCGAGGCCCTCATGTCCTGGAGAGAGGGGTAAAAAAGGGGGAGGGGAGAAACGTTTATTCTAATAAGTAATTTCCATTTTCATATGATCATTGTGCTGTTTCATGTTATCGAGCTGCTGGAATAAATTTCTGAGACTGATTGAATCTCCAACTGCGTCGATGATATCAAAGGTGAGGGGGGGGGGGGGGGAGAGAGAAAGATTTATTCAAATCAGCAATTTCCATTTTCATGTGATCATTTAGCTGTTTCATGCTATCAAGCTGCTGGAACAGATCTCTGAGACTGATCGAATCGCCTACTGCCTCCAAGATACCAAACTGAATAGCTGCCTCTGTGACTGAGGCTCTCATGTCCTGGAGAGGGGTAAAAGGGTAGAGAAAGATTTATTGAAATAAACAATTTCCATTTTTATGTGATCATTAAGCTGTTTCATGCTATCGAGCTGCTAGAACAAATCTCGGAGGCTGATTGACTGATGAGGCCCTCATGTCCTAAAGGGAGGAATGCATTTTAAAGTCGTTTTTTAGATTATGAACTAATTTCTGTTCACTCGATAATAATTCTGGTCAGTCAAAATGATTGTAACGTCTTTTTCTCAGATTATTTCTTCTCAATTCAATTTAATTCAATTTTCAATGAAATCTAATAACTAACTATCTTATCTTTCTTTATTGTTCTAGAACAAACATAACCATTATATAAACGTAAACGTAAATACAATTTCTAATCTTAGTTAGCCGAGTGTCGGCAATTCAAATCGCTGATCTAATGTCATTGTTTGTATTTTTTCAAATGGATTTTTATTTCACTCTTCTACCAACAGGCTTTATCATTGGCCATGTGCATTCTGTTGGCATAATTATTTTGGCATCAGGCCGACAAACCGTGGAAAGAGTATGATCATGTTTATACCTGAAGTTCTTCATCAAGTTCCTTCTGTCGATTCTCAGCAAGAGATGCCTTTTTCTCTAGAAGATCAATCAGTTCCTCCATAGTTGTGACTTTAGTTTTCAGCTCCTGAGATAAAAAATGGAAAAACATTTTGTGATATCCTTTGATCCTTTCATAATTTTTTTTTTAGTGGAATCTGAATTTTTGCGACTGTGAGTTGTGCTATATGTAAGTCGTTTTCATAAGCCTTGCGATCTGCATTCCGCCTTCCAAAAAAATCTTTCTAAAATTTCATAAGATATTGTTCAATGGAAACTGAATAAAAAAATAGACATATAGAATATATAAATTTATTTTGTTCGACAAAAAGATGCCAAGTGTTGGTTTGCCTATACGAAGCAAGTAATGTGAATGCATATCTCATTCTTACAACATATAACTATGTTTAGTATGTTTTTTTTTGTGTGTTTTTTTTATACAATTTTTACTTAAAAAAACCCTTAATCACAAATCTTTTTCTTGATGAAGCCAATCTATTGTTTTTCGAGAGTGTTTGGTTCATATAAAGTTTAGTACATTTACATATTTCTATGAAATACGCCAAATACTTACCACGTTCTCTTTCTCAGATTTCTCCAGTTTCCCTCGAAGTTCTTCCCTGTCATTCTGTATGTCTCCAATCTGCTTTTCAAGCATTTTGGAGGCTTCGTGGATGAAAGTCAATCTATTACTGGCATCCTAAAAAACGGAGAAAAGCGTTATTATCTATAATTGATTTGATGTTGGTATGATAGTTTTGTACAGATAACGAACATTCAATAAAAACTAGAAGTTTTGTAATTGGTAAGTTTTTTACTTTCGTATCTCAAGTGCAAATGGTATGTCACGGCAAAAAAAAAAATAGAAAATAGATCATGTATGATGATTACTAATATAATTTTACCGTATGATTTTAGAAACTTTTCTTTAAAAATATAAATAAGTTTTCTAAATAATAATGGAAACAGAAAAGAGGGAGAAAAAAATCAGATCATTTGTTTTCGTTTAACAGCAGCGGTCCATTACAGTTTTTTTTTTCTTCTAAAATCTTTGCGGTTCAAGCTTGAAGCTCCTGTGCAGTATAAAATTTGTTCATAATATCAAGATGAAGCGAGGGAAGAGAGCATTTGGCTTATTCCATAATTGAAAAAGAAACATTACAAACGAATTAGATATTGAAGGCAGTGTGTTGGATATACCTGATATTGATTCTGAGTGTGCTGAAGTTCTGTGGTGAGCTCATCCCTCTCTTTCTCCCATTTAGCAGTTTGTTCTTCAATCTCTGCGTTCTTCCTATCTGCAGCGGCCAACTTGTCTTCTAAGTCCTGGAAATATGGAAAATTGGGGAAAACGAAGGCATTGATAGCTCGGATAATAAGAAAAACATACTTTAATTAACAGTTTTATGGATGGAAAGTAATAATCGGGAACAATTATTGTAATTGGTTATAGCAATTCATGAGGATCAGGATCAGGGTGTGGGCACTGCTTAGCTAAACCGAATGGTATAATACGGTATTGAAGCGGTAGAGAGGGGGTATAGACCTCTTTCTATATCGACTTGGACACCCGACCTAATATATTTTTGTCTTTTTCGGCAGAAAGGTGATTTCAAGCCAGAAAACTAATCACAAAAAAAACTTACTTCAGCTTCTTTGTGTCGTGTTTCAATATACAATCGTGTCAATGGAAATGAGAAAAGCCAAATCTGATTTTGAAATGGAAATAAATGAAGTCAAATATGTTTCTATATAATCAAGTTGAATGTGCGCAATATACTAATTCACAAACGCCTGCCGCAGTAAGATAAATAAGTCGAAAAAAAGATAAAATAGTAACTTATAACTTAAATTCGTTGTGAGAGGTATTACCTGACATAGCTCCATGTTCTTTTCCAATTCCTCGAAAAGCCCATCGCCATTTTTTTCCACGGAGTCACTTTGGTTACGGAGTTCCTTGTTTGTTCGCTTTAGAGACTCTACATACTCTTGGAGGTCCTAGAATTGTAAAAAAAAAAATATTAATAATTACGTAAATTTTGAGGTACCGCAAAACGGGGCGAACAGGGATAATGGGGCGAAGCGGGACAAAACTTACACATTCTATCTAGATCCGCTTATATCTTATCTGCTTTATCATTTTGCTTATTTGTCACATGCATTGAAGGAATTATCCCATAACATGATCGGGCATATAGGATTATCCACCTCATCAAACATGAATCTTGAATGAATGGTCTAAGTTTTGTCCCTGTTCGCCTCATTTGACGGTAGATAGCATTCGGATAGAATGTGTAATTATCAGATATGAAAACAAGTTTAGTATAATTTACCAAACAAGGAAGATTTTAAATGAATTACATTATGTTGTATGAAACTGAAAAGTTACGAGCAAATTCATTTGAAGTATAGGTATTATTTTATAGTGACCTTTTATATTTATCTCGACACATAATTGTACAATAAAATGACCCAAAGTGTGAAGCAAACTTATATATTGGAAAATCTAAATTTCTTATAAATCAAATAATAATCATGAGTTATACCTGGGTTTTATAAGTAGCAGATTGGAGATCGTTTGAAAGCTTTCTATTCTCCTCCTTCAGCTGTGCAACAAGTTCTTGCTGTTTCTCAATCTCTTCTTCTGCAGCATTGAATTTATCCTCCATACCCTGTCCCAAAAATAAAAACAACGGTTTTTTTTTTTTATTTGAATTGATTTATTTGTCAGTTAATATTTGGCGAGTACATGGCAAGGTTGCATGAAAGCCGACAAGGTCTATTTTTAATGTGTTCCTAGACATATTCGCTTTTCAGCATTTACATTAACCCTCTCATTCCCTTAGTCGCATTTTGGCACCATTGAACAGAAGAATGAATCTGCTCTTGTTTCACTATATACTGCCCTCTACTGTTGAGTTATGTACCATTGGAAAGCTAGAGAGTGCAGCTTTCCAATGAATACAAACAGTAGGGGTATTGTCTGACATATTTGATTGAGTTCAGTTCAGTTCAGTTTATTTATTTGAATACGGTTAGTAAAAAAAAAAAACATTGAAAATACATATTGTGATTTTCTCAAAAAGTAGCTGGTACTGAGAGGATTAAAAGAATAAGTAATGTCCAAAATGTTACACAAATAAGTAGGAATACTATAAACATTAATTGAAGACCTGGTCATAATTGTTTGGTTGCTTTAAAATCTAAACCATGCATTCACTCAAATATGCTTGTGTTCACGATTCATGTATCAACATGGATTATGATTATATATATTTGAATCATTTCGTATTACAAATAGAAATGACAATTGTTTGAAAAGACATATAATCTGTCGTTGCAAACGTCTACCCAACGTACGTGATAATCTTTAAAGGCACGTGTCAAGTCTTCAGATAGTTTGTAGTTATCTTCGGCCAAGCTGTCACCAAGACACTGGAAATCAACCTTCTCCTGGTGCAAGATGTCGTATTCTTCTTCCAAATCCTGGAGATATGGAGAACGGAGGAAGAGGAAAAAGAGATTTTGGAAATACTCCTGACAAATTAAAATAAGATCACAGAGTAAGGAGACAACAAATTCGTATAACATTTTTATAATAGATTTATGTTAGAATTTTACGAGAGGTGTACTTTGTCGGCATTTGTCCGATATCAGTTTTCATTTGTCCTTTTCTCGATATAACGAGACAAGGTTTGATTAACAAAATATTCACCTTAACATAATCGTTTTAAGTTCCAAGATTTGAATTGAGCGACGCACTTATGATTATCGGTACTCTATTATTTGTTTTTTTTTTCTTCAAAGATTACATTTTTATTAGATAGATATCTATTATCTAAATTTGTTTTATATTCAGTTATATCTCACTAGAACTAGCTAAGAATGTACCTGGTATTTCTTATTGAGCTCCTCAAGTTGTGATGAAAGATCGTCGCGATTCTCTGATAATCTAGCTGGAGGAATCTGTTCAGTCTCTTGCGTCTTCTTCATGAGCGGGAATTTCTCTTCAAATACCTAAATTATCGATATTAAGTTGAATAAAAGAGTTACAGTAAAGAACTTAATAATAATAATAATAATAATAAACACGCTGCTTATATAGCGCATATCACTGCCATTGCGTCTCTATGCGCTTAAGAAACGAAAAGCAGGAAATTAAAGATGCCATTCGATTGGGACAAAGTCATTTATAGTGCTATAGTGTAATCTAATTGATTCTAAATGAAATAAATATTCACGACAAGAGTGACATTTTATCATTACCGTTTGTCATATCTGCTAACCTTTTGCTTTGTGCTAAGTGTTTGAAAACACATCATAGAAACTCTAAGATCAGTCAATAAGTGTATTCCTTTGGAAATGAAATCTTACTTTTATGATCATTTCTTGATGCTATATATTTTAGGGGGATAGGTTTCGTGATGTTATGTTCTTGGTCACGTTGATGTTCTTAATTTTCTGATACTCTCTGTTTTAAAGGGACCAAGCAACATCTAGTGGAGACAGTTGTGTTTTGCTTTTGGTTATAATGAAGTAATCACTTAATTTACTCCGGAAAACCAATTCCTTTATTTACCTGATTTTGTTGACGAGCTTTGCTGAGATGATGCTTCTGCTCTTTCTGGGATTCTTTCAGATCAACTTCTGGTCTGATATTCTGGATTGGTTCTTCTTCCACATAATCAGTTGCGATATCTAATTCCTAATTAAAGGTTAAAAACAGAAGTATATTTATTCGTGAATATATCAAAATTACTTGCATACTGCGTTGTCTGTTTTATGAATTTACCAAAAACACTTGATTTCAACTGGAGACGTAAAAAGTCTGACACAGCGAAAATTCTACGTAACTATCAAGCTATCAAAATGGTTATGAATTCTATTAATGTTGTTATGTCAAGTTTAAGATGATCGAAGGTGTGATCAGGATAAATGAAACGTGTTTGCTGATACTTTAAGCTAAAGTCTATATGAATTTTACCTGACATTGTTGAACCGCTTTGATCTGAAACTCTGTAAGCTGAGCTGAAAGTTCTTCTTTCTCCGTCTCCAAAGCATCGACGCGAACCTGCAGAAGTTCTTTCTTCTGGTTTGCAGCCGCAAAGTGTTCGTCAAGTTCCTGTCAAATTAGTCCAATATCGCAAGAATAAAACAGTTTTAAAAGTAAGCAAACTTTAGCATTTTCATAAATATCTATAC
>BQKZ01006370.1:8184-20311 GCA_036244855.1 Temnopleurus reevesii | reverse complement strand
CAATATAGTTACAACTTTGTAGGATTTTCCTTCCAAGCCTTCACCTTCATCGGCCATAACTCACAGGTAAAAGTGTCTATTTAAAATGGGTGGACGGTGACTAGTGACGGTAGAAAACGAGTGCGCATTTTATCTGCGCATTAAATGACAAGTGCGCAGATTATCTGCGCATCTTTTAATGCGCACATCAGATGCGCACTCGTTGTCTAGCCTGCAGAAGCTACCGTCCACGAATATCGAAAACCCACTAATGATTCCATTCAGTTTAGGACTATGTGACATGATAGTGCATGATGTGGAATCGCATTGGTGTAGTGGTTCTGACTCTCGCCTTTTAGCGAGAAGGTCGGTGGTTCGAATCTTACCCATTGTCTTGATTTTCCTCAGCAAGAAATGAAGCTTTTATGTTGTAATTTGACTAATAATCCGACAATGTTAATTTTGGTTTAATTTACCATTTAACATGTTTAAGGCATTAATATAATGTTGACGTTTCAATTTTCTGTCTTTGTTTTGACTTTTCTTTTAAAAGAACATTTTACCCCAAGATTCAGATGAACAAAATAAAAAAATAGAAAATCGGACAACTTATAAGAAAGTTATTAGTGGTTACATATTCAGATAAGTTGCCAACTGGTGACGCTATATTTGCACAACTTACCATTTCTTATATTCATATCAATGTAATAAAATATGAAATACGATTTCACAAAAAAAAACTCTAATTCTAGGATATCTTAATTATAGATATTTAGTTTCTCTATTTGCATTTTTTTTTGTAGAAAGGAATTTTACACCATAAATATAAACAAGATAAATATACATCAGTACATGCGCAAAAAAAATGGCTGCCATCATGGAGAACTCTCCATTCCCTTTGTACACATAATTTCACATTTTCTGTAGTATAAAATGGAAATATTAATTTTAGAAGCATTCAAGAAAGAATGTCGGTGATCCCTCAATTGAAATATACCACTGATCCCAAGTGCTTGATCCATTTTAATAAATTCATCTACAAACTAGATCGCAAACTTTCCATGGCATGTAAGGTGCCCAAATTGCCAATTTAGGGATTCCCATTAATGGAAGAAATGCAAAGTTTTAAAGATTCATAACTTGTTAACGGATTATTTGATTTTGCACAAATTTTCACTGTTAATTTGTTCAAACTCATTTTTCTTGACTTACTAACATGACATCAATATGGAGTTTTCGATTTCAGTCAACTGTGACGAGCGGCGCGTCGACCGGAAGTTGTATATCACTTTTTTGCGCGTCTTCTAATTATTACGACACAGCAAGTTCCACATGCAACAATGGACATACACACAGAACTGTGCAATACTATACCCGGTCCATGCGCCCTTAATTCGTCACAGTTGACTGAAATCGAAAACACCATAATGTCATGGTGAAGTTTCACTTCAAGGTCTGTTTATTTATTTAATCAATTATTTATTTATTTATTTATTACGTTTTTATTTTAACAGGGTAGTCCCATCAGTAATTGAAGTACTGTTCTACCTGGAGGCTCTGTATAATAGGAACAGAACACAAAAACGTGTATGGCTACCAGGGAGGTGTTTCACCAAGATAAGAAAGACTTTACGCACGACTTTACGTTCGACTCGTATCCCTTCTTGCGCGTAATCATTCATAATATTACGCGCATTCAGCGCAAGAAGGGATACCAGTAGAACGTAAAGTCGTGCCTAAAGTCTTTCTTATCTTGGTGAAACACCTCCCAGAATAATTTCCTTCAGCAAGAAACTTATTCACAAAGCTGCACTCTACCCAGGTGTGATTGGGGACCTTTAGGACACAGCAGCACATTATCCGATATGATGTGAGCGCCTATTTGGCTGCCTAGATGCTAAGGCTTGAATTGCCATCCAGTGACCGGGTAATAATATCGGAAGCGCTTTGACCAGTCAATACTGACCGAAAAGGCGCTATATAAATCCGAAATATTATTATTATTATTAATAATGATAATAATGATAATGATTTATGCTTATATAGCGCATAATACAAGGGTCTCTATGCGCTTATCAAAGTAAAAGCACTCACATTTATTGCCTTTCATTTGATTCCTGCCTTTAGATGTACCTTCACTGTAAATTGGTTGTATGTCGACGTGGAGACCCTGAGTCTGTGTGCGCGCAAGGTTGTGTATCCATTACCACCGTAACCAATGCCACCGCAACCAATAGCACGGGTTGTACGGAATCGGTGAGGCGACGAAGGAGTGCGTTATCGAATTCTCACCCGCTAATCTTAACCCAGCTCGTCGGCCCTTTCAAGAATAAGGATATACAAGGTAAAGTCCCGGTCTCATAGTGTCCCGGAAGCAATACGATTCAACACGACTCTTTGTCAATTCACTGTTAACTGCCTCAGAATAATGAGTCTTGTTGAATCGTGTTGCTTCCGGGTCCCTATTGTGACCTGGGCTTCAGGGGGGATTCACAAGTGGGTTTTCGGGATTGACAGATGGAGGGTTGTGGACGGAGATAGAAAATGGGTGCGCATATGATGTGGACGGTAAAAAAATGAAATGATAAGTTCGCAACAAAAGATGCGCGCATTAGTTGCGCATTTGCCATTTTCGAAATTGGTAGCTTGTAGCTCCTGGACGGTAAAACCGAGTGTGCATCTGACGTGCGCATCATTTTTTACCGTTCACAAACCTCGAACCAGCAATTGTGAGGAGAATGGACGAAGGGATTTGACAAATTAAGATAACAACTTTTATTCAAGTTTTATCAGTGGCTTTTTTATACTCACAAAAAAAAAAAACAAGCCCCCCCCCCCCTCCTTAATTATTCCGCGAAATATTACCAACAGGTAGATCACTTGCTAATCGAATCAAGAGGGAAAATAATTTGTTTTAGGTGTCTCGAGCTTATGTAAAGGGTTGAATGCATTTGTTTCCTCGATTTCTAATTTGTCCATTCCTTTGGCGCGCAGCCACCGAAGAAGACGCAAAATGTAGCTAATATCTAAGGCCCCGGTCAGCCCCGGATTCAACACGATTCAACACGATTCAACACGACTCTATGGGGTTGTTGTTCAAAGGTTGCAATTGATCGTAAGTTGCAGTTGATCGGTACGCGCCAATCAAAATCATTGTTTCATGCGCGTCTTGTTGAATGCGCACACCATGCGCGAATGAAAATGCGCGTTACAATTTGCAAAGTTGCAGTTGATTTGCAGTTGATTTTGAGCAACACCCCCAATGTTAATTCAGTTAACTGCCTCCGAACAAAGAATCTGGTTGAATAGGGTTGCTTCCGGGGCCCTATGTGACCGGGGTTTAATAATATAGACCAAATTCACTGCAATGGGGGAGATTGGTCAGCGCGCTCCTCCGCGCAAAGGATGTTTATCCATTGGCCAATCACACGGGATATATTGCATAAAAACTGTGCCGTGATGCCGTGCCGTGTTTGGTGTGCCCGGGCCTTTAGGTTGCTACTCCATGGGTCTTCGAAATTTATTTATTCATTTATTTATTTATTCATTTATTTATTTATTTATTTATCTATATATTTATTTCTGATATTTATACAGGGTGGCTCATTTCACTAATTTGGTGGTCTTCCATGAGGCCCTGCTTGCAAACAACAAATGTAACAATATATACAAATATACAAATGTACAAACAGTGTCCCTATAGGCTACTATAGGCTACTTAAACGGTTACTCCAGGCCAAAAATAACTTGGTTTGATTAAAAGCGCAAAAATTAGACGAACATATCAAAAAAAGTTTGAGCAAAATCGAACAATAAATAAGAAAGTTATGAATTTTTGAAGGGTTTTTAGAAATAATTTAAATAGTTATATTTTTAGCAAATTGGCANTAAATGATAAGTTCGCAACAAAAGATGCGCGCATTAGTTGCGCATTTGCCATTTTGGAAATTGGTAGTTTGTGGCTTCTGGACGGTAAAACCGAGTGTGCATCTGACGTGCGCATCATTGTTTGTGAGCAGAATGGAAGAAGAATCTGCTGATACCTTACAATCCTGTTAGACGGCTGAGATCATCTGATTCTAAACTGCTCACTGTTCCGAAAACTAAGAAATCATGGTGCACCTTATCTCTGGAATCAATTACCGCAAGAAATACGCGATGTGCAAACTGTTGAATGTTTCAAAAAATGCACTGAAACCCCATCTTTTTATAAGTGCTTTCAATTAGTATCTACACATATATATCTCATTTCTTATCTATTTGTACTTTTTGTTCTTGTACCTATTGCTTCTGCTACTCTTTAAATTTTCCTGTACTGCGCCTTGAGCACATTATTCATGTGGAATCTGGCACATTAAAAGGACCTCATATTATTATTATTATTATTATTATTATTAAGAAGGGATTGGCCAAAGATAACGAGTTCTATTCAAGCGTTCACAGTGTCTTAATGCACACAAAAGAAATTTTCTTCCCCTTATTCTGCGAAAATGCCCAACAGGTGGCGCACTTGCTAATCGAATCAACAGGGAAAATAATTTGTATGTCTCGACTTTATCTAAAGGGTTGAATGTATTTTTTTTCCTCGATTCGTAATAGGCGGGTTTACTTATATATTCAAATTTATGTGCGTTTAACGTAGTTACGCGGTATTCCATAGACCGGTTGATAACAATGAGACTACAATAATTGGAATCCAGTTTGCATACATTATTTGTTGCTATGTCGGGCAAGCCTCGGGCAAGCTTCATGGTTGTCAAGAAAAACCTTTGTGTTAGAGGTGTGCATAACATTTGCATCTATTAGTAAACCCGCCTATTTGTCCCTTCTTTTGGCGCGCAGCCCGCGAAGAAGACGCACAATCTAGTTAATATCTGAGGCCCCGGTCAGCCCCGGATTCAACACGATTCAACACGACTCTATGTTAATTCAGTTAACTGCCTCCGAACAAAGAATCGTGTTGCTTGCGGGGCCCTATGTGACAGGGGCTTAATATTATAGACCAAATGTAGGCGGGTTTACTTATACATTCAAATTTATGTGCTTTTGAATGTCACTGAATGTAGTTAAGTGGTATTCCTTAAACCGCTTTATAACAATACTTGGAATCCAGTTTATATACATTACTTGTTGCTATGTCGGGCAAACCTCGGGCAAGCTTAAGGGTTGTCAAGAACAACCTTTGTGCTGATAGCATGCATAAAATTTACATTTATTAGTAAACCCGCCTATTCACTGCAATGGGGGAGATTGGCCAGCGCGCTCCTCCGCGCAAAGAATGTTTATCAATTGGCCAATCACACGGGATATATTGCGTAAAAAACTGTGCCGTGATGCCGTACCGTGTTTGGTGTGCCCGGGCCTCAGTGCTACTCCATGGGTCTTCGAAATCGGTGGATGGTGGCCTGTGGACGGGAGAAAACGAGTGCACATCTGAAGTACGCATCATTAATCGCGCACAATAGATGCGCACTCGTTTTCATCGTCCACAAGCCACAGTCCACAAATTTCGAAAACGCACTAAGGAGTGTTGTTAAAAATCAACCGCAAATCAGCTGCAACTTTGCAAATTGTCACGCGCATTTTCATTCGCGCACGGTATGCGCATTTAACAAGACGCGAAACAATGAATTTGATTGGCACGTTCCGACTAACTGCAATTTGCGATCAATTGCAACTTTTTAGCAACACCCCCAAAGTCATCTGTGAGTCATAACCTATTTTTGAGCATTGTATTTGCCAACTAATTTTGAGTATTTTTATTCTTTTGTTTAGGTGACAAGCCCCAGACTCAGTCCTTATGGTCGACCCGTTACACGTACATCACAGCAGCTATTGCTGGTGGAGTAGTCTGTCTGGTTGGAGGAATGCTTGTGATGTACGCTGTCATGAAGAACAGGAAATATGATCAATAAAAATGCCGAAATGCAGAATTATTAAAGGTTATCTGAGGCCAAAAATGATAATTGGCCATGAACGTTTCTCATGATAAATCAATATAGAGGTTTCGATTTCATTCGTCACAGTCACAGTCGACAGTAAGTGGTATGTCATAGTTGTGCGCGTGTACTCATTGTTATGTGCGCAACTACCAGTGACGTAACAATGAGCAGACACGCAAAACTATAACGTACTGCTTCCGGTCGACGTGACCTTTTGTCACCAAGGCCCCGTAACATAAATGTTTGCGATTAATTGCTATTTGATTTTGCGATCAATTGCAAACTTTAGTACATGATTTGGCACAGACTTGCGATTGATATCAATCGCTATCAGATTAGCAATTAATCGCAAACCTTTATGTCACGGGGCACTGGTCACAGTTGACTGCAATCGAAAACTCCATAATATACCACGGTCATGCTTGTTGGTAGTATAAACATAACAGATTCCTCTCAACATTACATGAAATTAAAAAGATGTTAGATGTTTTAGAAATTGAATTTTAAAGCTTGAATGTTTCTCGTGATAAATCAAATTAGGACTAGTACGAAGACTAGCATGATTTGCTAGTTGGTAAAATGTAAAAAATGTGATTCCCCAAACATCACATGAAATTAAAAGATGTTAAATGGTTTAGATATTGATATTGATAAAGCTTGAATGTTTCTCATGATAGATCAAACTACGACTGGTACGAAGACTAGCATAATGTTTGTCGATAGTATACACATAACGGATTCCCCTCAAAATTACATTACATTTAATTTAATTAAATTTTAAAGACCGAGTGTTTCTCAACTGATTTTGCAGTTGATCTGCGTTTGGTTCAAATTATACAACATGTAAATAAAGAAATGAATTGAACAAAGGCATTTCCGGTTTCTTATGCATCGTTCTTTAAATGGCAGAAAATATGATAATAGTGGGTTTCCGAAATTAGTGGACGGAATATTTAGGATGGAGGAAAACGAATGCGCATTACATGTGCGCATTAAATGACAAGTGCGCAACTGATATGCGCATCAATTTATGCGCACATTAGATGTCGTCTAGAAGCCTCCGTCCTTCAATTTCGAAACACTGCTGAGAATGGAAGGGTGAAGTAATGAAAGCGTAGATGTGCAAGTGTGGTAGAACTACAACAGTCTATTGAATAAAAAAAATTTCCATCGGCTACTCTGATTGGCCGTTAATCACAAACGATTAGAGTCCATTTTAGTGATTGTTGGAAGGTACGTGGTTTTGTGGACGGCACAAAGCGAGTGCGCATCTGATTTGTGCAACAAATGACAAGTGCACGAATCACGTATGCGCATATCAGATGCGCACCCGTTTTCTACCGTCCACAATCCTTCGTCCACTTTTTTTCGAAAACCCACTTTTCTCTCTGGAGCCCGGGTCATAAACCTTGCAGCGCACATGGCCGGGGTGTTGTTGATCATGTTTGAGGGCTTCAATTTATAAAATATGAAAATAACATGATATATTTCCGAAAAGTTAAGTGGGCTACAGAGAAATAATAATAATAATTGAATCTATATAGCGCTTTTTCCAGTGGATACAAAGCGCTGCTTAAAAAGACATATTTAGCTACATTAAGAATTATAATGTGCGGACACAACAATCGCAAGTCGGTTCTGATTTAAATAGCATTAATAGCGTTACAAAGGACCATTGAATTTGCGCCCGACCTATTTTTTTCGAAAACAGTTTATATCGTGTTAAATGTGGAAATGTATAACCATGTATACGAACAGACTAGCACTGTGACCAGACTGTACAAAGGATTTTGAAAATGCAAAAAAAAGAGAAAAAAAAACCAATTGACAAAACATACATCCCCCATACATCTAAGTAAATACCCGTTCTACAATGTCAAAAACACTCATCGTCCCTCGTACCAACAAACGCATAGTAGTATGGTAGGAATGGGGGCTTCCCAGCATGCACCCTCCGAACACATTTTTTTAACTTACATTTTTGGAATCCTTAGAGTGTCCGATTAACGAATTCAGTTGTTGCCAAGAAGAAATCGTGTCCCATGGGGATCATTGGCGGCCATATTGGCGGCCATCTTGGATTTTCTATGGAAATCGCTAGTTTCCATAACTTTTGAAGTATACAACGTACATTGACAAATAAAACACTGTTATAGACTAAATACAACATGAGGAATTCAACGAAATGATTATTTTCACGATTTAAGCAAGATAAATGCATGAAAACACCAAAGATATGAAAAATCCAATGCATTTTCGACTGAAAGTTCCGCAGATAGTCGTGTATAACCTTTCATAGGTAAATTTTACTTCGTCCATTTAGATCACTGTCAAGAAGATTTTATTATATCATATAAAAGTAATGAATGAACAAAGTAATACCTGAAAGGAAATTTTGAATCTAAATGAAAAAAAATGTAATCATGCAAGTTTGAGTGTTTTCATGAAAATACTATTTCGTTAAAACACGTGGTCTACACTGAATTTTGAAGTATGTGTCAACATTTTTATCTCTAATTATTGTTAGAATCAGGCCAAAAAAGTAAGCATTAAAATGTGCTTGTAATCATGATAGGGATAATACTTATAATGGAAATATGAATTATATTGATAATGATAATAATAATGGTAATTATAATCATAATAATAATAATAATAATAATAATAATAATAATAATAATAATAATAATAATAATAAACCATAATGTTGATATTACGCAAGATTGTGTAGCGCTCAGTCACAAACGGGTTCAATGCGCTTTACATAATGAATGCATGATTAATTGTTGTTAAATTAGTCGTTAATTAATTAGTTGTTAAAAATGACAACGACTTATATAATTCAATTCAGTGTGGATAAAGATGATGTATTAATGCAACTTTTACTTCGGGCAATTTGTACATTAATTGCTTTTCTGTTTCAGCAAAGTTTTAAGCAAATGAATTGTCAAAATGTTTGGCTTAAAAATTCCTTTCAAATTAGGTTGACGAAAGACAATATTTAAGTATTATAGGTGATAGGGCATTCTCTGTAACTGCCCCCACGTATCTGGAACTCTCTACCCCTCACAATTAAGAATAGTCAAACACTCTCTTCCTTTAAGAAGTGTCTCAAAACACATAATCATATGCTCCATGTATTCTCATTCTGTTATTTCTGTACATGTAGGTATATGCATTTGTTGGCCTGTTCTGTATTTCTTCTACCTTCTCTAAAATGCGCTTTGAATCTTACGAAAAGGCGCTTTATAAATGCAAATTATTATTATTATTATTATTATTATTATAAAACAGGGGTATGCAAGATACTAGCTCTGTAGTCTGTAGAGAGTAAAAAGTGTTCATTGAGTGCTTGTGAGTTCTAAACTATATTATGTGCTAATTTTCTTGAACAAGCAGCAAAATTAGCATTGTAATATAATTGGTATGTGTGCTCTCTCAGGTTCCAAATTACACTGTACCAATTCAGACTTTTGAGAGTACCTAGCCAATCTTAATTTCCGAATGAATAAAATAATCAAAGAAGATCCAATTTTCATATAATCATGTTTATTTTTGTAAAAACAATTTGTATATGCTGTAAAAGTTTCTACAATTTTATCATAAAATATTTGTACATTCGACAAGTGGGAAACTACGCCTCAGTACACCTTTAAATAATTTATTTAGTACTGTTACCTTGTTGATTTCATATATTGATTCAGTGAGACTAAGAAGGGAAGGAAAACTAAAGATCATCTGAAAATTACATATTGTAGGTTTTAATATTTGTTACTAAAATTAAAAACGAGAAAGGTTGGGTATTTTCAGAGGGTTGCTTGGTGGAGAGCAACCGTTTTTTACGCCCATATAAATTATGTGCTTGGGCTAATCTAAAGTAAAAACAACTACAAATAATAATAACAATAAAATGGTATTAGGGACCTTTAGCATGTACAAGACGGTAGTGCCGATCACAACGTTAGCTCTAAGGTCCATTCAAGAAGTAGTGTTGTGTTGGTGCACCCTTAGCTCTAAGGTCCATTCAAGAAGTAGTGTTGTGTTGGTGCACCCTTCTGGAACGGACCTTAGAGCTAACGTTGTGATCAGCCATACCGTCTTGTACATGCTAAAGGTCCCTAATGCCCCAACGAAACGGAAGAATAAAACAACTTCAACGCTGATGCCAAGTAAATTTTCTTCTTTTGGTGCTGCGTACATAGGCCTACATTACAAATTAGTTTTTGATTTTAATAAAAACAATGCATCGAACTGCACAAATTGCACTGTATTGTAGCAAAAACAGATGCGATTGATTTTTAAATTAATCGTATCTCTTTAGTACACATTGCGCCATAGACTTATGTAAACAACTCCAGCGTTGAACAAGATAGATTCAAAACTAACAAAAAATGTTATTATTTTCAACAATACAATATTTAATTAAATCGTCCGTGTTTTCACGAAGGGACGGGAGCCAGAGGGTATACTGGTATACGAAATTGGTTACAAATTCATTGAAACGTGTTCTTCTATAGAATTAACAAGTTGTTTGATAGGATGCCCGTTAGATTGGTGCTATGTCGGGATTTATTTGTCTTCATGCAACAATGCCCTTTGGCTCCCGTCACTTCGTGAAAATACGGACGAAATTGATGTTCAATTGATACCCAATAACCATATAAGCTGTTCATATAGACTATACATGTTTTGTTTTATAGTAATACTCATAAAACAACTGAATAAATACAGAAATGGAAGCACGATAAAAAACATCTATATCTGAACAATCAGACATACCCATCATTTCCGGAATATACTGTATGAGGTCAAAATGAAAATGCGAATGAAGTAGAAATGTTCTTTTATTTGTTGTCCAAGGAATGAACGAAATGCGATATTCTGTGTAGAAAGTGAAAGATACATTTTTCATGTTGGCAGACATTTTGTTTCTGCAGGTTGATAACCCAAGGGGTCCAAACACATGCTTTGAAAAATCACTAATTTTTAACGTATACGAGTTTGCTGAAATGTTCATAGTTTGATTATAATGTATTCTTCTTTCACTGATAGTACATCAAAATATGATGTTAATTCACCTTTAATGATGCTTCATTCGGTTGGATTGTCTTTCTAATCTAAAGTTGGATTTTCATCAACAGCTTAGAGTACAAATGGATCCAAAATAGGTGAAAAAGTTCAAACATGTGGCCAACTTCATGACATTATGGGTGCACTACTAGCCATAATTTCCATTACATTTATGGTGCAAAATCCATCATTTATACAGAAAGATATAAAAATGGTAAATGTAACATGCAAATAGAAGATTAACATACCATGAAGATATAGATTTCGGGGAAAAGTTACATTTTATAGCATTGATATGAATGTAATGAATGGTTAGTTGCGCGCCTATGACGTCATTAGTTGTCAATTTTATCTAGATATTCAAACATTCATAACTTTCCTGTTAGTTGTCCAATTTTTCTGAAGTTTTTCATTCTGTTTATTTGATTTTATGATCCTATTGGAGAAATATTATTTTTGTGGACACTCTCCTTTTAAAACTGTTAATCTAATTCATAGATTGTAATTTTTAAATCCCTTTGTTAGACTCCCCAGAGATAATCGGAAACGATTACGTTTTAGTACGAGAGAACGAGAGAGGGTCTTGCATGAACTTTACCCAGACATTGATGCATTCTCAGTGGATGAAGAAAAATACAAAGATCAAACTGTGAAAATTTGAGCAAAATCCGACAATCCATTCAAAAGTTATGAATTTTAAATGTTTTCATTGAAATCACTCATAGGCTCCTTATATTGGCAACGTTCAGGCACAAAATGGCTGCCAGCGTGGAGAACTATTCACTTTGTACACAGAATTTACAATTTTTTTTTTTTTGGAAAGTAAACAATAAATCAACACATTCATTCCCAAATGCATGCAGAATCTAATTGTCCATACCATACTTGAAGAGAAAAGTACACAATTTTGTCTACTTTTCTAGAAAAAAAAGAAAATGTGAAATTCTGTGTACAAAGTGAATGGAGAGTTCTCCATGTTGGCAGCCAATTTTTTCTGTGCATTGCCAATTTGAGGAGCCCATAAGGGGCGTAAATCAAAACTTCATAAAAATAAATTCATAACTTTTGAATGGATTGTCGGTTTTTGCTCAAATGTTCACAGATTGACCATTGTATTTTTCTTCATCCACTGAGTT